>JAJHSJ010001297.1:0-64037 GCA_021015155.1 Magnolia officinalis | reverse complement strand
GGGTTGGATCGGATCGGTCCGGATCATTTGGATTGGGTTTTCGGATCGGATTGGTCCGAATTGACCACAACTCGATCTCGATCCGAAAAATTGTCGGATCTGAATGGCCCTACTCGATCCACACCGATCCAGGCCGTCAGTTCGGTTCGGAACGGGTCAAATTGGGTTTGATCGGGTCGGATCCACTGGATCGGATCAGACATGCCCAGCTCTAGACATGACTATTTCAATTTAGAAAATTAAGCCATTGTTTACTTTTTTATTTTTTTAATTTAGAAAGTTGTAATGAAAAGAATTAGTTGTAGATTAGTAAGATTGTGAATTTCAGAAATAAATTTTAAAGGATTAAATTTTGATTTGATTAGAGTATCGTACTCGAGTTCTGATTTTCGGGGCGTGGCACGCTCACTTTACGTGATTTTCTAGAGGCCATTTGTAACGACTCAGAAAATTCCGGACAAAGACCCGAGTACCACTTCAGGCAGAAATCACTCAGGACCAAATCCTTTAGAAATTAGACGAGTTTAACTAAGTGCTAAACTAGATTAGCTGTGAAGTCCGCTTGATCCACTTTAAATACGATCCGCAAGGCCCAAAACTTGTAGAATCAGTGACGCTAGGTTACCCTGAAATCTAGGATCAATCTCATTACCTAGTTGCTCTCGGGAGTACATTGAAACTCCGTATCAGATCTGGACCGCACATCAAAAGTCCGATTGCTACAAAATTATATAATTAGGACCGCCTTGCTGGGCTTAACAACCATCTCGAAAATTGATTCTAGATAGTGTCCCGAGGCTATTCGCTTGAATCTGGAGTGAAGAGTGTGAGAAAACATGATTTTCTTTAGAAATTAAATCTAATTTAAGTAATTCGAGACTTGTCGCTTGCGGCCCAGATATAAGCATTCAGACCATCAGAATCTGACCCAAATAAACCCTCGGATCAGGAGAAATTTCCCATACATGGCAGTGTACTTGTAACCCTGATCGAGTTTCGGTGACCGTGAACTAAAACTGGTCCGCCACATGCGATCTGGAAACCCGATTGAAACGAAAACTTAACTTAACCTAGATCCATGGTCAGGGAGCTTAAGTCCAACCTTTGGCTCAAGGGGGGGGCTCCAGAAGTGATCCGTTGAGCTGAAAACGACGTCCTTTGGCTATACCTAAGTATACCTTGGCCTAGGGCCATTCCCATCAGTTTTAGGCCTATATAAGGACCTTAAACCCTCTCTCATTCACTCCATACGAATTGAGAAAACCCTAGGAGAGGAAGAGAGTAAAGAGAGTGAGAAAGTGAGAGAAGAAGTAGGAGGAGATCCTGTTGCTCTATCCTGCCATTCCACGTGCCGACCATCACTATCACATCGCTATTCCGGCGATTCTGCCTTCGTTCTTAGGTAAAGAAACCTAACCCTAATCTGTTCTAGGGTTTCAATTGTTACGAGTGGCGAGATAGCTGACTTAACTCATGCTATAGGTTGATATACCATCATTGACGAAGCCTTAACGTTTCTAGCGAATTCGTTACGCTTCTACGACGTAAGGTGCGGACTATAGACGTATAGGTTATGGTTTTCAAAGCTTTCAATGTCAGATAATGATAGATTCCTGATGTGGGTGTTATTTCACATGCAAAATGCGATGTTCGTTTTGCGATTCAGTTATATATGCAATTTGTGGCATTTAGCATACTATGTGTATTTGTAGAAAATACCGTATACATACGAAATATGAAAGTGTGTTTGCCATGATTAAGTACCGTTGTATATGCTAGTTATATGTGTAATAACTACTCGGCGAAAGGATTCGCCCTAATACATGTTTTTGCCAACATACGTTATGTATGTTAATAAGTGTATTCTAAGCGTTTGTGAAAATGCTTGTATGAGTAAGTACTTAGGTGATAGTGCTTAGGGTGGGTGTTGAGATAGGATTTTCAACTATCTTAGAGATGCGTATGATTCCTCCATACAAGTTGTTAGTTTAATCACTTACTTATAAAATGTATGTGTTTGGATTTCCTGTTTGCATTGTGTTTTATAACATGATCGTTAATATGTTTGAATTACTTGTTTATTTAAGTCTGCTTGGATGACTCGATATACTTACTGGTAAGGATTGAATGTGTTGGGACTACAGTATAGTCCAGGCAATCGATAACCGGCTTTGAGTTCGTTGCTGAGCTTCATTCGCCACGTAGGATGTGTTTGACGAACCCGAGTCGTACTAGAGTTATTGGCAGTGATTAAGCCACATGGTGTGTTTATGCACTCCATGTCGATCAACTTCAGGTGCGCTCGTATTAGTCGAGCTCGCCAAGTAACCCGATTTGCCTATTGTATGTTCACCATGTATGGACGCTATTGTTTGAACCTAAGGTACCGAACTCACCAGTGAAACCCTGTTTAACTTGGTACCTCGATCTGCTAAGACTCATGAGCCGGACATGGTACTATGGGACACCGTGGTTGAGCTGTCGTCCTAAGCTGGGGCGACGAGCCTCCCCATAGTGACCAGTGAGTAACTCAAACTCGTGAGCCTAATACGGTGGTATGAGACACTGTATTCGAGCTGTCGCCCTACACTGATTGGTGACGAGCCCTTTGTAGTGACCTCGAGTGTCCTCTGAGTCTACGTGGAGGCGACGACCCTTCCATAACAACAAGAGTATAAACTAGGCTTGTACTGATTTGGCGACGAACCCTTTGCAGCGACCTAGAACCGTATCATCGTAAGAGATTTACTAGGATTGACGACCCTAGAATGGATCCTTGTTTGGGAATGATATAAGGGATGTACCTTAGTTTCCCAATCCTGCTGTATGAAAAGGACTAATAAAAACTTGGTAATCACCCTCATAACATCGCACTGCATGTGCCCCAGGTTGAAGAGCACAGAGGGAAGAAAGCATGCCACGACCGTAAGATGGTGTCGCACGAGGGAGTATATGCGAGGGCATGCATCATTATTCATATCCTTCTTACATTAATAAGAGTACTTAGGGATGTTTGATTGTACTGCCTTTTCATTACTGCTTGACTGAATTGATAACATGTTAACCTTTACTGTATAGTTCCACTGAGTTGATCACTGACTCCCACGTAACGGGACGGTGTTTAAACACCAACCAGACTGTGTCTTGATTTCAGATGACAGCGTGACCCCTGAGGCGGAGCCTGACTACTACGATGATCAGGACGAGTTCTCATATATGCAGTTCTCCGGCGGTTTTGCTTAGGCTGTCTGGATCGACGGGGCTACAGGGTTTATCATTCTAGTTGGACTATATTTTTGACATTTTGATTTTGAAACTATGACATGTATATGGTGACTCAGTGATGTATTCATACTCTGGAGACCGATCGTAGATTTTTGACTCATACATGTACATATATACATCTTTTAGTCTTTCGCTTGCGTTGTATAAACTGATCTGGAGTATGAATTACTGTTTTGGTATAATCCCACTCATGATTAATGTACTAACACTGACAACATTTGAATCATAAGCATGAATGTTGCATAAGTGATGTTTTGGAACTCGGGAGTTGAGTTGCTACTCGACCCCCGATTTTCAGGGCGTTACAAGTTGGTATCAAAGCTTGATTTGGATTACACCGGACCTGAGTTATGGTCACACAATGTACGTTGACGCAGTTCAACTTAGGTGGGTGCGAGAAAATGTAGAAACAGTCATAGGAGTCCCAGTTTCGCCAATTGGCGAAGTTTACCGAAAACGATCGCCGAGATCGGGTCCGTACTCTCCCATGATCGCTTAAAGTGACCCCGGATCACTTATAGACCGTCAAACGACGGGTGTAGACCACAAATTACCCCACCCCAACCTTTAGAAATCGCTAAATGCGAATGTACATTAGATAGTATCCGAACTAGCCCGAATTGATTCAAAACGGGTGTGGGGCCCAAATCGGGCACTTCCGGGGGGACCCAGGGTGGAACCCGCATGCATTTGGGGCTAGGGGGCAGGAGGACCTCGTTCAAATGGAGAGCCCTCGCCAGTTTCTCCAGGGACCGGCGAGGACCTCGCCGGTTCGGCGAGGCCTCGCCGACCAGTGGGCTTGGCCAGGCGGGCCGCTCGGGCCGACCTTGTTTGGGGTGTAGTGTGGCCCCCTGATGCTTGGGTTTTTGATTAAAACCCCTCCTAGGTCACCCCTCCTTCACAAAGAACCCCCCAAGCTCTCCTTTCTCTCCTAAACTTCTGATTTTTCGCAGAAATCGCCCTTCCAACCTCTTCTTCCTTCATTTTCGTGCACCACCTTCACCACAGATTCGAAATTTCTCTACCACAGCTGCTTACCCTCTCCATTCTCTCCCATTTGACCTCTTAAACCCCCATTTGAGTCTCAAATTCGTGTACACCACTAACTGTAACGCCCTAAAAATCGGGGGTCGAGCATAAACTCAATTCCCGAGTTCCAACGCATCACTTATGCAATAAAATGAATGATGATTGAATGTTGTCTGTATGAGTGCATTGAACATGAGTAAGATTAAGCCAAAACAGCATATCATACTCCAGAGACAGTTAAATTGCAAGCGGAAGACTGTGATAGATATAAAAAATATAAAAACAGTGGTGAGTCTCCAGAGTGTGATAATGTTACTAGGTTAGTGAATTATAAGTACAATTCAAATTATACCAAATGTATAGTGTCATCTAGTCAACATCCCTATAATCCCGTCGATCAAGACACGACTCATGTGAAGCCGTCAGCATAACATATACGAATAAGCATCATTGTCATCATAAAGGTCCGGCTCCGCCTCAAGAGTAGCGTCGCCATCTGCAATCAGAAAAAGTCTGGTGGGTGTTCGGAACACCATCCTGTATCGTGGGAGTGAGTAGCTAACTCAGTGGAACGATAAAGCATAGGTTAACATGTTATCAACTCAGTCAAGCAGTAATGATAAAGCAGTATAATCAAACACTCCTACTACTCTATTAATGCAAGTATGAATGCAGTCATAATGGATGCCCTCACCGACATACTCCCTCATGCGACACCATCTTACGTTTGCGGATGCTTGCTTTCCTCAGTGCTCCCATCTTCCAGGCACATGCAATGCATGATGAGCATGATTACCGAGTTGTTATTAGTCCATTTCAAACAGCAAGATTGAGAAACTAAGATACCTCCCTTGTATCATTCCTAAACATGATCCATTCTAGGGTCGTCAGTCCTAGACAATCTCATACGATGGTGTATTTTTAGGTCGCTGCAAGGGCTGTCAGGGCTGTTACACGGAATCATTGCACCACTCCCTCATCACCTTATCAATACATGCCTAGTTTATACTCTGTTACTACGGGAAGGCTCATCGCCTCACCGCAGATTTAGAGTATGCTCGAGGTCACTACACCGGGTACGGTCAGGGCTGATAGAGCTGTTACACGGAATCGTTGCCACCACTCCCCCATCACCCATCAAGCAGTGTAGGCCGATAGCTCGAATATAGTGTCCCATACACATAATCGGCTCACGAGTCTAGTTGCTCACTGGTCACTACGGGGAGGCACGTGGCCCCAGCGTAGGCCGAAAGACGACCACGGTGTCCCATACCACCATGCCCGGATCATGAGTCTTAGCGGATCGATAATGGGTACCATGGTTGACGGGATTCCACTGGTAAGTTTGGTACCCTAGGTTCAAGCAGTGGTGACCAACACATGTGAACATACATTATGCATATCGGGTACTTGACGAGTCTGACTAGCTCGAGCACACAAACAACTGAACGACATGAAGTGCATAAGCACTTCGCGTGGCCTAACCACTGTCGTCCACTGAAGTACGACTCAGGTTCGTCAAACACATCTTACGTGGTGAAATGAATCTCAACCACGATCTCAAATCTGGTACCGATTGCCTGGACTATAGACATAGTCCCAAACTCAATCAATCCTTATTAGAACATTGTAGAGTAAAGCATAATAGACAAAGTAATCAAGCATCTTAACAAACATATCATAAAGCATGTTATATAGCATGTATAAAAACACTATATAAACAAGAATACAAACACATATGTTTCACAAGTAACGCGGTTAAGTAAACAACCACATGGAGGAAATCATGTAGGTCTCTAAGGTAGTTGAGAATCCCATCTCAACACCTATCTAAGGCACCATTATCCAAGCACTTACTCTCATAAGCATTTTCACAAACACTTAGAATACACTATTTCAACATACATAGTGTATGTTAGTAAAACATGTATTAGGGCGAATCCTTTCACCAAGCAAGTATTTTACGCATATATAACATGTTCATACAGTAAATAGTCATGGCAAACATATCTCCAAAATATATACATATACGGTACTTTCTACAATACACTATTTCTACATACATAGTGTATATTAGCAAACATGTATTATGGCGAATCTTTTTGCCAAATAAATATTTTATCTATATACCATATATTCATACAACAAATAATTATGGCAAACACATTTCTAAAATTTATACGTATACGGTATTTCTACGAATACCTATAATATGTAAAATTCCATATTCTACATCTTTAATCGAAATGGAAAACAAACAGCACTTTGTACATGTGCAATTGCATGTAGATCATGAATCTATCATTATCTGACATTGAAAGCATTGAAAACCATACCTAAAGTCCGCACCTTTTTCGTCGTAGAAATCGTAACGAAGTCGATAGGTTTGCTAAGCTTTCATCTACGGCAGTTTTGACAACTTATAGAACATCATAGGTTAGCTATTTCATAACCTACAACCACCTAAGCCCCAAATCAGATTAGGGTTAGGGTTTCTTACCTAGAAACGGAGCCGAAAATGCCGGGAAAGTGATTAGAATGAGGCGGTTAAACACGTATAGCAGCAGGGAAGCATTGCAGGGAGATGCTCCCACTTCACTCTCACTTTCTCTCTCTTTTCTCTCTCTTTTCCTAGGTTTTTTCTCAAATTCGGATGGCTGAAATGAGAGAGGGTTTAAGGTCCTTATATAAACCCCAATCTCACCAAAACAGACTCCAGGTCAAGGTATACTTAGGTTATAACCAAAGTGGTCCTGTTTCAGCTCAACGGAGGACTTCTGGCGGGCCTCCTTGTGCCAAAGGTCAGACTTAAGTTCACCAACACCGGATCTACGTTCTATTAAGTTTTCATTTCGGTCGAGATTCATATCGCAAAAGGCGGACCAGTTTCAGTTCAACGGTCAGCGGATCTCGATCGGAGATTCCGAGTACATGGATATGTGTATGAAATTTCTTCTGATCCGAGGGTGTAATTTGGTCTGATTCTAACGGTCTGGTTTCTTAAAACTGATATATCGCAAGCGACACGTGCCAGATTACTATTAAGATATTTTTTTGTAAAGAAAACAAGTGTTTTCACACTCTCTCGCTCCGGACTCAAGCGAACAGCCGTGGGACACTGTCTGGATTTGATTTCCGAGATGGTTGTCAGCCCAGTAAGGCGGTCCTAATTCCTTAACTTCGTGTTAATCGGACTTCCGACGTGCGGTCCAGATCTGATATGGAGTTTCAAGATGCTCCCGAGAGCGGCTGGGTAAAGAGATTGATCCTATATTTTAGGGTAACCTAGCGTCAATGATTTTACAAGTTTTGGGTCTTGCAGATCGTATTTAAAGTGATTGGTGATAATTTCACAGGACTCTAGTTTAAAACTGGCTAATTCTCGCCTAATTTCTAAAGGATTTAGTCCTGGGTGATTTCGG
Source organism: Magnolia officinalis (assembly GCA_021015155.1). Classification (NCBI taxonomy): domain Eukaryota; kingdom Viridiplantae; phylum Streptophyta; class Magnoliopsida; order Magnoliales; family Magnoliaceae; genus Magnolia; species Magnolia officinalis. The sequence goes on along the minus strand of JAJHSJ010001297.1, from coordinate 56,301 downwards.
TCTGAGGTGGTACTTATTAGTCCTTTGTAGCAGTGTTTAGTTAAGTATTGTTCTTCATTACCTAAACTTTAAGAAAGCGTTTAATGTGAAAGTGCTTAGAAATTTTAAGAACAAGGTGGTTGAAAGGTGGGATTTGTGAAGGAAATGGGTTAACAAGCGATTTTAGACTGTGGGATTGAGTTCTGATGAGTTAATAAGGTGTTAGGATCGACCCATTGCCTAAAGACGTCAATCCCAGGTTGGTAAAAATCTGGGATGTTACACTAACCCATCCTCTTTCTTCATCTTCCCTCTTTATTCCCTTTCATTGAGCCTTTACAACCTCCTTTGAGGTTCAAATCCGTGGAGAACCAAAGAACTCATCCCTTTCTTCCGTTTCTCTACTTTTCCATGGCCCTATTCGAGTTTATTACGGGCCATTTTCTCACTTTCCACCATTCTTTCTCTCATGGGAAAGAGAAAGGGTGCCGTGGATGAAGTCGAGCCTAGTTGCCCCACTCGTTCAAGGAGACCGAGAGGCGCCACTGCAAGCATGGGCGTTGAATGTGAGATATGGACTAAGCGGGACCTCAATCCCCAGGCTCCTCTCCCAAGAGTTCTATTGACAGAGTTGGGCCATGGGAGATACGCGAGCCGTAGGGTCCTTTTTGAAGCTCAAGTGGATGGGCGGCTCTTTGGGGAGTATCTGCTATTGGAACGCCTGACTAAAGCTGGGTGGGGCCCTGTGTTTGAGAGAAAATATCGTGCGAATGTGGGGTACTGTCTGAACTTTCTATGCCCACATTTGAGAGCCTACGATGGACCCCTTGCAGTTCAAGATCCCATTCGGAAGAGATCGGGAGGCCACAATTGACGCTGGCCTGATAGCTCGACTCATGGGAATACCGCTTGGCCAAGTCCACGCAAGCGAGAAGAATCTGAAGAGTGTACGTGAAAGGGATCGCCGTCGTACACGTGTTCCTTCGTGGTCGACTGGTTCAGTGGTTAGCCAAATAATAGTCTTCTAGAGACCAACATGACTGACGACTTCCGTCTCTACTCCATCACATCTTCACGTTCAACGTCTACCCCAGGTGGAGTAACCGCAGCGAGTGCACGCGCCTGATGGTACATTTCTTGTATTAGGCAGGGCAGGGTGAGAAGTTGTGCGTGCCTATGTATGTTCTGTAGCAGATAGTTTTTACCGCACGCTCCAATAGAAGGACGGATTCGCTCCCCTTCGGCCGACTCATATGCAAGATTGCACGCGAGTTCGGCTACGGTCTTGGCGCAGAACTCCTAGTGCCGCAACATTTCATCAATGAAACTACTCTCAATCAAATGGACATCGGGCCACGGTAGCGACAAGCCCGACTTGAGGAGAGTGAGGATGAGACAGAGAGTGAAGAGGAAGAGAGTGAGGAAGAAGGTGGAGCTGAAATAGAAGAGGAGAGAGAGAGAGAGAAGAAGAAGAGAGGCCCAGGATACAGAGGAGAGCTCCCTCCTACGCCACCGGAGCAGGACACTGATCGGGCTGATAGGGATGCTTGTATAACTCGACTAAGGAGGGTCAGGCTGTCCTACGATAGGATATTATGGATCTTCGGGGCCTCGTGAAACACAAGTTTAAGAAAGTGACTCGCACTTTGAAGACTATCCTATGCTGCTTGCAGGATAAGGGTGCACCTCCTCCGTCACCAGACTCGGATGCCTAGTCATCCATACCGTTGTCTTGCAACTTGTTTTGGTTACTGCTTTAGGTTATGTTTGTTTCGTGTTGATAGGCCTATTAGTGTCGTAGTTAGTAGCATGTTTTCAGTGTTTGAAGCTTTGGTTGTATTAGCTCGCATGCATCTTCTGTCATGATTCATGTACCTCTGTATTCCATGTATTATGATAAATTTTGGTGAATGAAATGCATGCAGTCCCTTTTACTATGAAGTGTGTAGAATGCTTAAAGGATTGTGTATTGTTATGCTACATCTTACACAAATTGCACCCTATGTCATATAGGGCATGCCACGGAAGGTCAAGCGGAGCACAGCACGCCTCGCACTTATTGGTTCAATGGATCAGGCACCTCCCTAGAGTGATGGTCGTACCGACCCTAATTTGTGCCCGGTTCGTGAGACTGTACCTGAGTCTCAGCCTTCTATTGGTCCTGCAGTTGGACCACCATCGTACACACCACCGGTTCGTGAGCAGAACCGTGCATCTTCCTCGACGCAGCATGTGCCTCAGTCAGCCCCACCTGTGGATAGGTTGGAGCAGTTGATGACGATGATGCACCAACAGCACCAGAAGCTCTTAGCTACCATTGCAGGGGCCCTAGCTTAGGGTGGAAGTGTGACTCCACCTTCACCATCTGTATGCCTTACTAAGATTGTAGGGCCTTCTGCTCAGGATGAGGATGTGCCTCCCCCTGCACTTACTGTATACCCTACGGGGAATCTGGGTACGAGTGGTCTCCTCGAGCGATTCCAGTGCTTGGGGCCTCCTACTTTTACCGGTTCTCACAGACTCGACGAGGCCTAATATTGGCTCGACCGCATCTCCAAGATGCTGAGGATGCTACATTATACGGAGCAGGAACAGGTCGAGTTGCCCACCTTTATGTTTGAAAAGGAGACTAGCTTGTGGTGGCATAGTGTTCTGCGAACAGTTGTAGATGGCTATATATGGACATGGGCAGCTTTTGAGTTCCACTTTCATGAGAAGTACTATCCCCAGACGTATCGGCATGAGAATGAGAATGAGTTTTTGTGCCTCAGACAGGGAGGCATGACGGTGACAGAGTACGAGCACCGGTTTACAGAGTTGGGCAGATACATCCCTACTATACATGATGATAGGCAGATGCAAATGCAGCATTTCTTCGAGGGCCTGTGACCTGATATTCGGTCGAAGATGTGTTGTGCTAGTATACCCTCCTATGTTGAGCTAGTACACATGTCTATGCTGGCAGAGCAGGACGGGGATCGATTGACACGTTCTCATGGAGATATGGTTACTAGACCACGACCAGATATGCTGAGCAGACTTTTTTTCCGCAAGAGGCCCCGTACCGACTCTCCTCCTAGGATTGCGGCACCATTAGTTCCGATGAGGCGCCTGGGTGTGACATGTACTTACTGTGGAAGACCAGGTCATGCTGCGGAGAGCTGTTTTGCACGTATGAGAGACAGTGGGTTTGCACCGCCGCAGAGAATCGACCGCCCTCGCCCCCAGGCCATTTCAGCACCACCCCTACGGACAGCACTTGCGCATCCATCCTTCAGGCCCCCTACACCTCGATTTAGGCCACCTCAGCGACCTATGGTGCCTCAGCCCAACTGACCTCAACAGGCACGTGTTCATGCATTTACAACGGAAGAACCAGAGACAGCACCTTCAGCACCTATGGCCTTCGAGGTCACTGCACATGTCCAAGGTACTCCTATCTTCTTATTAGTGGACACTGTGTCCACTACCTCCATCATTTCCTGTGCGGTAGTTAAGCGTCTAGCTTTACATACTACTCCCAGGAAGGGAGTGAAACTCATTACTGCTACAGGGACATTTTCGGATGTCACACGGACGTGTGAGGGTTACTCAGTAGACTTGGGTAGTAGGACAGTATTCGTTGACCTCATTGTCGCCCCACTATGACACTATGATATTATCCTAGGTATGGACTGGCTCACCGAGATGAAGGCAGAGATTGATTGCGATAATCGGATCATGACAACCAACGGACCTGACGACACGGTCTTTACCTTTCTAGTGCAGGTTAGTTAGTTATGTCGTGTTAGATGTTACGCTGCTTTACTAGAGCATGTTGATGGGCCGATGTTAGGGAACATGCCAGTAGTTCGAAAATTTGAGGATGTGTTTAGGAAGATCCCTAGATTACCTCCTCGGCGCGAGATCAATTTTACTATTGATCTTATGCCTGGTGCGACCCCCCATTTCATTACCTATGTATCGGATGCCTCCATGTGAGATGGAGGAACTGAGAAAACAGATTGATGAGCTAGTAGAGAAGGGCTTCATACGATCCAGTGTGTCTCCTTGGGGAGCACCTGTGTTGTTTGTCAAGAAGAAGGATGGGTCGCTACGATTATGTATTGATTACCGCAGGTTGAACCAATTGACAGTGAAGAACAAGTATCCTTTGCCCAAGATAGACGATCTGTTTGATCAGTTGAAAGGGGCACGATACTTCTCGAAGATTGATCTACAGTGAGGGTATCAACAGTTGCACGTCAGGGATGAGGACGTGTAGAAGATGGCCTTTAGGACCAGTTTTGGGCATTACGAGTTCCTCGTGATGTCGTTCGGTCTTACGAACGCGCCGACCGTGTTTGTGGATTTGATGAACTGGGTATTTCGGCCATTTATATACCGATTTGTCATCGTATTTATCGATGACATCCTGATATACTCTGCGAGTCGGGAAGAGCACGAGGAACACCTACAAGCAGTCTTAGATAGTCTGAGGAAGAACCAATTGTTCGCACAGTACAAGAAGTGCGACTTCTGGAAAGAGGAAGTCAAGTTCCTGTGACATGTGCTGTGGAAGGAAGGGATAGCGGTGGACCTTGTTAAGGTAGCCGCGGTTCAGGACTGGAAGCAGCCTGGTTCGGTTATTGAGGTGAGGAGTTTTCTGGGACTCGCTGGCTACTATCGACGATTCATTCAGGACTTCTCCAAGATAGTCAGACTGTTGTCTCAGTTGACTCGGAAGGATCTTAAGTTCGCCTGGAATGAGAAGGCAGAAGCAGCTTTCCAGGAGCTAAATGACAGATTAACGTCCGCCCCTGTGCTAGTATTGCCAGAGTAAGGGGTCAAATATACGATTTACACCGACGTGTCTCGAGTTGGTTTGGGTTGTGTCCTTATACAGAAGGACAAGGTGATTACATATGCCTTGAGATAGTTAAGGAAACACGAGGAGAATTACCCTACACACGACTTGGAACTGGCAGCCGTCATCTTTGCACTGAAGCTCTGGAGACATTACCTTTACGGAGAGGAGTTCGAGCTTTTTTGCGACCACAAGAGCCTTTGCTATATATTCACTCAACGGGACTTGAATATGGGCAGCGACAATGGATGGAGACCTTGAAGGACTTTAAGTTCGAGGTTTCCTACCATCCTGGCAAGGCCAACCTTGTGGCAGATGTGTTGAGCCATAAGAAGGCTATAGTATTTGCGACTCCGCTGATGATAGCAGAGTGGGACATGGTATAGTTCGTGCGAGACTTCGAACAAAAACTCATCGTGGAGGAGCCATTTGAGAGTGTCACGCACATTCGGGTGTGACCACTTATTGACGACAGGATTATCGAAGCCCAAAAAGACGATGATCGACTGATTGAGCTTAGAAAGCTGGCTAGCGATGATGAGGATGCCGAGTGGAGGGTTGGTACGGATGGGGGCCTACGATATCGTGGCCGCTTATGCATCCTAGACATTCATGACTTGAGACTGGAGATTCTCGAGGCTGCTCACAGATCGAAGCTTGCGATGCATCCTAGTAGCACGAAGATGTATCGAGATATGAAGAGGTCGTATTGGTGGGACAATATGAAAGCTTACATAGCAGATTATGTGTCCCGTTGTCTCACCTGCCAGCAAGTCAAGGCAGAGCATCACCGACCTCCTGGACTGCTTCAGCCAATGCCCATAGCTGAATGGAAGTGGGACTTCATCTCTATGGACTTCATATCGGGGCTGCCGAAGATGAGGAAGGGTTATGACTCTATTTGGGTGATCGTGGATCGGTTAACGAAATCGGCTCACTTCCTCCTAATTAAAGTTTCGAACTCTGCAGACGACTTGCCAAATTGTACATCAAAGAAATAGTGCGTCTACATGGAGTTCCTCTGGAGATCGTGTCAGACCGAGACACGGGATTCACATCCATCTTTTGGACTCGTATCAAGGAAGCGATGGGTGTGAAGTTGAAGTTCAGTACCACGTTCCACCCACAAACCGATTGGCAGACGGAGCGGGTGAATCAGATTTTAGAAGATATGCTGCGGGCTTGTGTTTTGGACTTCAATGACAGTTGGGATGACTGTCTCCCGTATGCAGAGTTTGCCTACAATAACAGTTTTCAAGCGAGTATTGACATGGCTCCTTACGAGGCCTTGTATGGGCGCCCTTGCCGGGCACCACATTGCTGGGTAGAGGTTGGCGAGCACAGTTTGATTGGCCCAGAGTTAGTACAAGCGACCTCAGAAAAGATCGATATTATCGGGCGTCGACTTCTTACAGCACAGAGCATACAGAAGAGTTATGCCGATACGAGACGGCGACCGCTTGAGTTTGAGGTTGGAGACCATGTATTCCTCCGAGTTTCTCCCATGAAGGGAGTCCTTCGGTTTGGCAAGAAAGGGAAGCTTACGCCGCGGTTCATTGGCCCATTCCAGATATTAGACCTAGTGGGTGAGGTGGCATACCGCCTTGCTTTACCCACACCATTTGCAGGCGTGCACAACGTATTTCATGTATCTATGCTGAAGAAATATGTTCCTGATCCTTCCCACTGTAACACCCCGTACTTTTCAGTACTCGGGTGTTACCATGTAGATTGATTTAATATAAAAATATATAAATAATGTAACCTAGATATATACACTAGGAAATGAATATACTTTGTAAAGATTTAAAATTTCATGCTAAAATGATGCATGGGTATTTAATGTATATAAGACATTATGAAAATAATATTATATTAAATAATTATAATGAAAAATAATTTCTGAACATGAAATCAAACTCTAAATAATAATGTAGCATGGAATATTGTTTTATATACGTATGTAAACAAAAGTCATTGGATAATTGGAGGGAATTGTATATTATTTAGCAATATTATCGAATACTAATATAATTTTAATTAAATATGATATTGTGTATTATGAATTATGTATGTGAATGAATGTGTGAACAACAACATGTAATTAATGATATGTTAACATTAAAATTATATTTATATATATGTGTGAGGTTTTAAATATTATAATTACAAGTAATAATAATAATAATAATAATAATAATAATAATAATAATAATAATTATTATTATTATTATTATTATTATTATTATTTAGTATTGGTATCAGTTAGTAATACATAAAGAAAGCCTTTCATGTGGCCCATTAGGAGTTTTTAACCGTTGACGTCCAACTTCGGAATCATTCGACCACTAGATTGACAAGAAACCACCATGCAATTGCAAATCACGTGGTGGGCCTCACCTAGACCTTTGATCGGCCTGATCTCCGGTCATGGACCCCTATTAGGACCTCCAAGCATAATGGACGGTGAGGATTTCTTAAAAACATCGCGGTGGACCCCTCACCTGCGTCGCATGTGCACCTCGGGAGAGCACTCGAGGTGCACCGGACCACCAAGCCCGGTCAGCGGGCGCCGACCCGCCTTTTACTTATAAGAGAAATTTCTCTCTCTCGCTGGTTTTAACAGCAACGGTCGGACGACCGTTTGGGACCGTTTGTGGGCCACCACGATCACCCAACTTGGTGATCTAAACCGTCCATCGTGTTGGTCAGATTGCCCTTCCCAAAACCATGCTCTCGCTGGTTTTAACAGCAACGGTCGGACGACCGTTTGGGATCGTTTGTGGGCCACCACGATCACCCAACTTGGTGATCTAAACCGTCCATCGTGTTGGTCAGATTGCCCTTCCCAAAACCATGCTCTCCGTTCCCGTTCATGCAACCGTACGTGCACACAAACGCCAGCGCAAACAGCTCCCATTAGCACTTGTTTCCTAAAACGGAAACTGTTTCCATGTGCCAACTAGACGATCCGTGTGAGAGGAGGGATCCTCCAATCCCAGCCTTCCATTCAGGAGAAATCTCATCCGTCCATTCTAGCTGTGGTTTAGGGCTTCAAAACCACTACGGTTTCCATCCCACCCACCAGTTTTGCAAACGGTTTCAGTCAGGACTAATCCAATCCATCTGTTATTGATCTGATGGTGCTGGGATCTTAGGGTGAGCAAATAAAAAGGGATGGATCGAGCAGCAATGAGACCTATATGCATTCCTGGTAGCCGCACTCAAAAACGGCCGCCCCTCTCCCAAGCTCAAACCCACCAAGGAAATCACATTCGAGCTTCATTTCTTCCTTTCCCCAAGCTTCCTAATGTCCCTCTGATCAATCCACAACGACCGGATTTGAGAATACTCCATCGGGTGGCGATCTGCCATTGAAGCTGGAGCTTCTTCCCCGAGTTCAACCTCTTCGCAGCTGCTATCATAACCCACTCCAAGTTTCAAGTCTCGCAAACGGTGCCCGAGCTGAGTTCCGGCTTGGTCTGAGTCTCACCAGAGTGAAGAAAATGGTGAGAAAGAGAGAACGGGAGAGGGAGAGAGAGAGAGAGAGGATGGTGCAGTTGTGATGCCGCACCCGTCTGAGTCGGGCCAAGTTGCGGGTCGAGTCGGGAGGCTTTTCCCTGTCTAGAGAGGAAGAAGAAGAAAGTGGAGAGAAGGTAGAGAGAAGAAAGGAAGGAGAAAAAGGGGGAGGGAGAAAGGCAGCGTGGGGCTGCTGTTCTGCTGGAATCGAGTCGACTCGGTTTAGACCGAGCCTGACTGAGTCGAACCAGCCGTGGGCCAGCAAGAAAGAGGAAGGAGAGAGAGAGAGAGAGAGAGAGAGAGAGAGAGAGAGAGAGAGAGAGAGAGAGAGAGAGAGAGAGAGAGAGAGAAAGAGGAAGAGTATAGAGAGAGTTCGGTGGTGGAGTTGCACCACATCGCGGTCAGCGGACTGAGTCGCTGACTCGGGTCAGCCTGTGGCAGGCCAGGTCCGATCCTGCTGCTGCTGGCCAAAGAAAGAGAGCAGGGAAGAGAACGAGAAAGGAAGGTGAAAAGGAAGAAAAGAGAAAGATCAGGGAAGGTAAAAAGAAAAGGAGAGAGAGGGGTTTGAGAGTGACTCGACTAGCTGACTCAAAATCGAGTTGCCAACTCGTTTGGGGCCTGGGTTGAGTAAGATGGGTCTAGTTTGACCCAGCCACCATGTTAGACATTGGGTTTGGAAAAAAAAAAAAAAAGAAAAAAAAAATGGGAAGAAGAAGAGATAACAGGAAGAGAGAAAGAAAGTGAGCTAGGGAAAGAAAGGGAGAAGGGGGGCGTGAGTCGACTCGGTTGGGAACTCACCAAGTCTAGTCGAGTCAACTCGCTCAGAGCTGGTTCAAGTGAAGTAAGTCATTTCACCTAATTATATTTGTTGTTATTTTTATATCATTGACTATTGTTGGATTGCTATTTTAATTAGTAACATTATTAATATGGTTATTACATCAATTAGAAATTTAATCCAGAAATTTGAACCTAGGTATAAACTCTAAGATAAAATCCTAAGCCTAAGTAATCTAAAACTCTGGGTAAATACCCTAGACATAGATAGTATGTAGGTTTGGATCTAATTGTAGAATTTCATAATTCCTAGTACATCGCAATAACTATTATCATGGCTAGATTTATTATTAGTATTAGAAAATATTGATAATTTTCCTTATGGAATTAATATGATACTTGTTAACATAAGCAATAGCATTAGTCCTTATTATATTATCGCTAGTGAAGATTCTATTATTATTTCTCGAATTATTTAAAAGATTATTAGTCATTACAGAAATATTGGATAATGCCGATACACTTAACTAGGAACTTAAGAACCATCGTTAATAATAGCAATAGGTTAATACTCCTATTATAAATATTGTTATTATTCAATCCATTGTACAATACTAGTAATAATAATAATAATAATAACTTAGGAACCAAATTCTGGAATCTAAGCACCGAATTAAACTTTAAGATAAGTCCCTAAAACCTAGATGATCCAAGCCCTAGGTTATATAAATCTCGACCATGGACACTTTGTAGAACATTGATCTCATGTACAAATTCACAATCCATGATAGGACTCAACTCTGGGGGTGCACGCGCTTACTAGCATCGTCAGTTAGCGGTTCAAGTATAAGGTGATGATTCTTCCCCTTGAGCTTTCCATCTTCTCATTAGCTTAAGTTATAGTTTTTTTTATTTATTTAAATTCATAATTGATATCTCTCTCTTGTAATCACATGTGTTAGTTGGTGGAAATTGAATTGTTATATTGCCTGCTTTATGTTCATCCTGTATATTTGTTCATGCTTGTGGATTATCTGTGTATTGCTTATGGACTTTAAACTGGTACATTAGTGGGGAATTCCCACATATGAATGTACACCCATACTTGGGATGTAACTTGACTAGTTGTGATCGTAATGGACCTTCGACTTGGTAGTTATTGAGTGGTGGTCTAGATAGATCTTTGATGTGGGCCTACCATCCAGGGTTGTTGTGCTCAATGGTTTTAAGGATGGTTTTCATCGTATGGTTTTGACATTCGCCCTATGTGACATATTTTGATATTCGCCCTACGTGGTTTTATTTGATATTTTCCTTATATAGGTTTGATATTTTATACTATGCAACCATGTGATGGTAAGCCCCATATACAGTAATATGATTGACTACTAGTCGATGGGGTACCATTAAACATCATAAGGTGGTAGTCTCATGAGCCGGGGATGGTGGTATGAGACACTATGCCCGAGCTGTCGGCCTACGCTGGGCCATGTGCTCCCCGTAGTGACCTTTGAGCTTATCTAAATTGGCTGGTTGTAAATGGACTAATAATGACATGGCTAATCATGCATACATGGCACGTTCCGACTGGTTGATATTTTCCAGGTTCGATGATTCCGACTGGATGATATTTCCCAGGTTCGATGACTGCATGGGTGACGGCCCACTGTCCGCACGAATGAGCATCCCCGGGGCGATGACTGCATTCATGCATCCATGCATCTAATAAGACTGCATTTACACTGTTTTGGTTGTTTGGGTGCTTCATACTATTTCTTACCTAATGCGGCGGTGTGTAATCTTGAGGGGAATTCACACTGAGTTGGCCACTCATCCATCAAAAATATAACCGTACAGGTAGCACAGGTGGCTTAAGTGATTTTCAGGTTCAGGCTGATGAGGAGCCGAGTCCAAGTGCGAGGGTTACATGACTGTATTTTCCTGGAGGAGCTGTGCAATCTTGCAGCTTATATTTATATGCTTTCTGTTATTCTTCATGTATTTAGATCATGAAATCCTTGTATTTACTATTTTTGGAGACATTGGTTTGTATAAGTCATTATGGGCAACTTCTTGTACATTTGAATGATAATGAAATTTTCTTTTATGTCGATTTGTCCACACTACGCTCATTTGCTTACTCTGATAAAAGAAAAGAAAAATATTATGTCTGACCATCCTTTAAGGTTAACACTCGGGTTTTTGGGAAACGGGTTGCGTACTCGGGTCCCGAAGATTCGGGTTGTTACACCCACATTATCAGATGGGAGCAGGTACAGTTGAGCGAGGACGCTACGTATATACTGCGACCGACGCGTATCTTAGACAGGAAGGAGCAGGTATTACGTAGCAAGGTTATCCCACTGGTGAAGGTACTATGGACACATCACACTGAGAAAGAAGCTACGTGAGAGACTGAAGCTGAGGTAGAAAGAACTACCCTCAGATTCTCGAGGAGTACGAAAAGGTACTAATTTCGAGGATGAAATTTTTCTTTAAGGGGGGTAGATTGTAACGACTCGAAAAATTCCGAACAAAGACCCGAGTACCACTTCAGGCAGAAATCACTCAGGACCAAATCCTTTAGAAATTAGACGAGTTTAACTAAGTGCTAAACTAGATTAGCTGTGAAGTCCGCTTGATCCACTTTAAATACGATCTGCAAGGCCCAAAACTTGTAGAATCAGTGATGCTAGGTTACCCTGAAATCTAGGATCATTCTCATTACCCAGTTGTTCTCGGAAGTACATTGAAACTCCGTATCAGATCTGGACCGCACATCGAAAGTCCGATTGCTACGAAATTATATAATTAGGACCGCCTTACTGGGCTTGACAACCATCTCGAAAATCGACTCCAGATAGTGTCCCGAGGCTATTCGCTTGAACCCGGAGTGAAGAGTGTGAGAAAACGTGATTTTCTTTAGAAATTAATTCTAATTTAAGTAATCCGAGACTTGTCGCTTGCGGCCCAGATATAAGCAATCAGACCGTCAGAATCTGACCCAAATACACCCTCGGATCAGGAGAAATTTTTCATACATGGCAGTGTACTTGTAACCCTGATCGAGTTTCGGTGACCGTTGAACTGAAACTGGTCCGCCACATACGATCTGGAAACCCGATTGAAACGAAAACTTAACTTAACCTAGATCCATGGTCAGGGAGCTTAAGTCCAACCTTTGGCTCAAGGGGGGGCTTCAAAAGTGCTCCGTTGAGCTGAAACAGACGTCCTTTAGCTATAACCTAAGTATACCTTGGCCCTAGGACCATTCCCATCAGTTTTAGGCCTATATAAGGACCTTAAACCCCCTCTCATTCACTCCATACGAATTTGAGAAAACCCTAGGAGAGAGAAGAGAGTAAAGAGAGAGAAAGTGTGAGAGAAGTGGTAGGAGATTCCTGTTGCTCTATCCTGCCATTCCACGTGCCTGACCATCACTATCACATCGCTATTCCGACGATTCTGCCTTCGTTCTTAGGTAAGAAAACCTAACCCTAATCTGTTCTAGTGTTTCAATTGTTACGAGTGGCGAGATAGCTGACTTAACTCATGCTATAGGTTGATATACCATCGTTGACGAAGCCTTAACGTTTCTAGCGAATTCGTTACGCTTCTATGACGTAAGGTGCGGACTATAGACGTATAGGTTATGGTTTTCAAAACTTTCGATGTCAGATAATGATAGATTCCTGATGTGAGTGTTATTTCACATGCAAAATGCGATGTTCGTTTTGTGATTCAGTTATATGTGCAATTTGTGGCGTTTAACATACTATGTGTATTTGTAGAAAATACCGTATACATACGAAATATGAAAGTGTGTTTGCTATGATTAAGTACCGTGTGTATATGCTAGTTATATGTGTAATAACTACTCGGTGAAAGGATTCGCCCTAATACATGTTTTTGCCAACATATGTTACGTATGTTAATAAGTGTATTCTAAGTGTTTGTGAAAATGCTTGTATGAGTAAGTATTTAGGTGATAGTGCTTAGGGTGGGTGTTGAGATAGGATTCTCAACTACCTTAGAGATGTGTATGATTTCCTCCATGCAAGTTATTTAGTTTAATCGCTTACTTATGAAATGTATGTGCTTGGATTTCCTGTTTGCATTGTGTTTTATAACATGCTCGTTAATATGTTTGAATTACTTGTTTGTTTAAGTTTTCTTAGATGACTCCACATGCTTACTGGTAAGGATTGAATGTGTTAGGACTACAGTATAGTCCAGGCAATCGATAACCGGCTTTGAGTTCGTGGCTGAGCTTCATTCGCCACGTAGGATGTGTTTGACGAACCCGATTCGTACTAGAGTTGTTGGCAGTGGTTAGGCCATACGGAGTGTTTACGCACTCCATGTCGATCAACTTCAGGTGCACTCGTATTAGTCGAGCTCGCCAAGTAACCCGATTTGCCTATTGTATGTTCACCATGTATGAACACTATTGTTTGAACCTATGGTACCGAACTCATCAGTGAAACCCCGTTTAACCTTGGTACCTTGATCCGCTAAGACTCATGAGCTGGACATGGTGGTATGGGACACCGTGGTCGAGCTGTTGGCCTACGCTGGGGCAACGAGCCTCCCCGTAGTGACCAGTGAGCAACTCAGACTCGTGAGCCGAATACGGTAATATGGGACACTGTATTCGAGCCGTCGACCTACACTTATTTGGTGACGAGCCCTTTGTAGTGACCTCGAGCATACTCTGAGTCTACGTGGAGGCGACGACCCTTCCATAGCAACAAAAGTATAAACTAGGCCTGTACTGATTTGGCGACAAGCCCTTTGCAGCGACCTAGAACCGTATCATCGTAAGAGATTTACTAGGACTGACGACCCTAGAATGGATCCTTGTTTGGGAATGATATAAGGGAGGTACCTTAGTTTTCCAATCCTGCTATATGAAAAGGACTAATAAAAATTTGGTAATCACCCTCATAACATCGCACTGCATGTGCTCCGGGTTGTAGAGCATAGAGGGAAGAAAGCATGCCACGACCGTAAGATGGTGCCGCACGAGGGAGTGTAGGCGAGGGCATGCATCATTATTCATATCATTCTTGCATTAATAAGAGTACTTAGGGATGTTTGATTGTATTGACTTATCATTACTACTTGACTGAATTGATAACATGTTAACCTTTGTTGTATAATTCCACTGAGTTGATCACTCACTCCCACGTTACGGGATGGTGTTTTAAACACCAACCAGACTTTGTCTTGATTTCAGATGACGACGTGACCCCTGAGGCGGAGCCTGACTACTACGATGATCACGACGAGTTCTCATATATGCAGTTCTCCAGCGGTTTCGCTTAGGCTGTCTGGATCGACGGGGCTACAAGGTTTATCATTCTAGTTGAACTATGTTTTTGATATTTTGATTTTGAAACTATGACATCTATATGGTGACTCAGTGATGTATTCATACTCTGGAGACCGATCGTAGATTTTTGACTCATACATGTACATATATACATCTTTTAGTCTTCCGCTTGCGTTGTATAAACTGATCTGAAGTATGAATTACTGTTTTGGTATAATCCCACTCATGATTAATGCACTAACACTGACAACATTTGAATCATAAGCATGAATGTTGCATAAGTGATGTTTTGGAACTCGGGAGTTGAGTTGCTACTCGACCCCCGATTTTCAGGGCGTTACACCATTAAAAGTGGGTGATGTTGGGTACATCTATTAAAGTTTATTGATTCATGCAAGGCCAATAAATAATCCATTGGGTTTACCATGTGTTTAAGGTAATATTTGATTAGATTAGAAACTGATCAAGTGATTTTTCCAATTGGCCTAACACTCTAAAGATTTTATTCGACTTTAAAAGGGGTTTCAACTGTAAATTTTTGTTTTAACAATTCAAACTGTTTTGATTATACTTGACGATGATCTAATGATCTGATGGTCCACTTCATGATTAGCATTGGATATTCATGTGAGAAGTGGAAAGAAGGATTTTATTCACAATAGGATAACCAAAGTTCTTAGGGTGGTGGAACATTAAACTGAGGGCACCACTGAAACCTTAATTCATTTTTTATTTAAAATCCTATTTTAGAGGGGACTCCATCCTTTAAAGAGATCTTGGACACCTCCTCCTTGGGCATCCCACTATCTATACATAGAGAAAAGAAAATAGAGCAAGAGATAAATCTATCCCTCTATCATTCCTTCATCTAACTTGCTTGCAAGCCTTTTTTGGGTGGTCTAACTTCGAATCATTCTTATAGCATTTTTGTTTTTGAAACCTGTTGTTACTGCATTTGAGTGTTCTTGTGATGACATCTTTTAATAAAACTAAAGGGCGATGTACTCCCGCTATGTTTAAATGTGGAGGACCCAATAGTAAAGTGGGTGAAAGCAATGGATGAAAAAATTATAGTGATTAAAAAAAACAATGCATGAGAGTTAACTCAACTTTTAGAAGGGCATAAAGTAACTAATGTGAAGTATATAAGACCAAGTACAAGGCAGATAGGTCCATTGATTAGTACAAAGCAAGGTTAGTTGTGAAAGATTAAAAATCAAAACTCGGTATCGACTATCATAGGGTATTTGCACCCATTGCTTGAATTGAATTAGTTAGATTATTGATAACTTTAGCAACATAATTTGTGAAAAAAACCATTAAATAAATGTTAAATCAACTTTCTGAAATGACTTCCTTGAAGAAAATTTTATATTGAGCAACTTGTTGGTTATATAAAGAATGGACAATATCATTTGGTGTATTAACTCAAAAGGAGCTTTTTGGCCTCAAACAAGCTCCAAGAACATGATACACTCGCATAAACTCATATCTTCATTATAGAGGATTTCACAGGTGCTCCAATGAATATATTATTTATGTCAAATGCAATGATTACGGAGATGTATTATTGATATCTTTGTATGTTGATGATCTAATCTTCATAAGCAGTGACAGTGTTATGATTGAAGAGTTTAGGGAAGTAATAGTTCGTGAATTTGAGATGACAGACATCGGCCTCATGACATATTATATTGGCATTGAGGTAAATCAGGTAGATGATGTGAGTTTTATATCTTAAAAGAAGTATACTTGTGAAATTCTAGAAATGTTCAAGATAGAGAATTCTAAGCCAATGTGTATCTCTATGAAAATTTGTTTAAAATTGAGTAAGGACATAAAAGTGATCCAGTTGATCCTATTGATTTGAAATAGTTGATCGAAAGCCTTCAATACTTGACTCCAATAAGGATAGACACATTGAATATGATTTGGGGTTACTTAGTTACTTCATGGAATCTCCTAGTTAGATTCAATCTTCATTTATGCCTTAAAGAATCTATACTTCTTGGGCTAAAAAATAACGACTTGGTTGACGATGTGAATGATAGAAAGAGCACATTGGGCTATATATCCTATATTCGAAGTTGTGTAATTACACAATCTTCACAGAAGCAAGATGTGGTCATTCTTTCGACTGTCGAAGTCAAGTACATTATAGTTGCATCTCGTGTAAGTCAAACCATTTGGTTAAGAAGAATGCTTGAAGAATGCACCATCCTCAAGATAGTCCCACAATCATTTATTGTGATAATAGTATCATGATCTCTCATACGAAAAATCTAGTATTTGATGGATGTAGCAAGCATATTGATTTCCGTTATCACTTTATTTGAGAGCTTATAAAGAATGAAAACATTAAGTCCGATATAACAAGTTGGGTAATCAATTTTTTGATATTTTCACGAAGCCATTAAAATTCGACATATTAAAATAATTGAAGAAAATTTTAGGCATGCTTGATTTTGAAAAGTCCAATTTAAAAAAGGATGTTAGAGATCAATCATAAATAAGACATTCTAAAGTCAGGCCATTCTAACAAGTAAAATTCTAATTAAATAATTAGGAACTGTGTAAATGCGGTCAGTCCTAATTCTAATATTATAACTATATATCACATGGGTCGTGCACCAGTTTAGCCACAACTTCTTCTTCTTGCGCCAACTGATTAGCTAATTGTTCATTTGTATGGTTTTTCTATCAATAAAAATGTGAGCTGACTAGGCTTAGTGAGAAAACTTAGCATGTTCTTGCTTATTGAAATTAAGATATAATAGAAAACAGAGTATGCACAATGATATGGATGAATATGATGTATGAATGAATCAGATAGGATGATCGTCCATATACTTGAGTTGGAGATCATCAATCCGCATCTACCCATTAGGTAGGCTTCTACCTTCTGGTAGGCTTGGGCATAGCACACATCTGGTAATGATTTATTAGGATCGATGTTTCTTTCAGGGATGACCCCAAGGATCGACAATGTAACATGTTTGTATGATAGATGATGTATGAATGAATCATTTTCATAACTGTCATAGATACTTACCTTGATCAGAATATTCATATGTAAATTCAACGTATAACTAACATAATTCATGCAATTTGGCACAGGTTAGTATGTGATTTACCGTAACATACATTCAAAATAGTTAAATTAACAACGTCGTAACAAAACACTCCAAACAGTACATCAATCAATCAAACCATCACAAACAATCTGTTTTAATTCCAATGAACATGAGACACGATGAGATTATTCACATGTGTCCAATAATAAGGATTTTATAAGAGGGTTCAAATGATTTGTATCCAGAAATCCTAGCAATTTATATCCAATATCATTATTGATCCGATTATTTCACAGTGGAGCCCACCTTAGATGAAACATCATAGGTGATCTGACCATCCACATGTCTCGAGATGATTACGGGTTATGATTATTTTATTTTTAGATTTAGAAATTGAATGACAAAGGATTGATTGGATTAGTGTGATCCATCGATTTTGATTAATTAGATTAGATAATCAGAAATTTTAATATAATTTGTTCCTAATGATTGTTTGAACTAATCTGACCCGACCAATCTCATAAATTCAAGAGTTTCAACATGTTTTCAAATTAATATTAGATTTATCATACTACTTTGATCGAGATAGCCCACCAGATGATTGGATCATTCAAATTCTTGAGGTCTTAGCATATTTTACCTCTACAAATTAGATAAGTGTTGTGGATCTAACAATACATACGTCAATGACTTATCTCGACCTTTTACGCCAAGCGATGCTAACACTTGCGCATAAATTTAAATTCTCTTTATAATATCCTCAAGATCTCACAACACAATAGCCGTATGACCAATCTTACCCGTACATTGTGTTGTTCAGATGGGCTTTACATTAATTATCAAGATTTATAAAAACTCAATCTATCTTAAAACCATAACTTGAATAATTCATTATTGTATGAAGAAAGAAAATTTTTGCATCTAAATTAAAATGCGTAGAAAAATATACTTATTATTCAGGCATGTACGATGGGAGTAAGGATAATCCAAACCGTCCATTCCATAGCTCTGGCCAAATGTTGCATTAAAAACATTAAGATCACAAATGTACTAATATGAAATTGCTTCCACACTCTCTCTCTCTCTCTCTCTCTCTCTCTCTCTCTCTCTCTCTCTCCCTATCTCTTAATTGTATATATGGTATCTTTCGATTTTAGTATAATTGGATTAAAACACCTCTCGTGACTCTTTTTCTTAAAAGAAAGAGTCTACTAGAAAGTTGAGAGATACGGGGAAGGAGTTAGAGAGATGTAAGTGAGATGTATTAATGTAAGACCTGACCAAGTTCTTGCGTGTGTATGTGTGTGTAGGTATGCATTTCGTTCATTTTGGTCCCGTGGTCCTACCGGTCGAATTTCGGTTACCCGCGACTTTCGGTTAGCATTTGCGGTCTTCCTCGAGTTCGGTCACTTTGACTCAACTCGGATCGGCCCGAGACCCATACCATCTTGTCCGTATCGGCACCACGGTTCCAACGCCGCGTCTTGTGCGTTAATCCGATATGTACATCTCAAGTTATGAGTATCGATTAATATGGGTCATTGATTGCATGATTGGTGGACCCCACCATGGTTTGCACATTTTTTCATGCATATGATGTCATCGTAGGCTGAAATTTCTAAAAGACTACTACCCTACAACCTTGTTTGTATCTCCCTACTACAGTAATTACTTTCTCTACCTTAGGTAAGAGAGGTAATGATTACTTCTCTTAAAAGCTTTTTCTCTCTTTTTCCCTCTCATTTCTCTCTCTCTCTTCTCTTCTTCCCTAGCAACTTCCCTCCATTTCTTCAGCCCATTTCCCTCTTCATTTTCAGCCCCTTCTCCCTCTAATCCCCTCCCATCTAACCTTCAACAATCCATCTCACCCATTAAAACATGTCCCTTGGAGCATGAAGAGTAAATTGATGTAACTTTGGAGTATGATCCATTAAGGTGGGTGATCTCCTTAGCTTCTTCTCTCTTGCTTCTCTTCTCTTTCTTTTCCTTGCATGCATGGAAGCATGTAGGACCCACCAATCTATGGTGGAGGTCCTACATGGCTTCTACGATGAAGGTGATGGGCCTAGATCCTATCATTTCCTTCTATGGTGGGTCAATCTCCATGGACCCACCATTATACCTTCTCCTTTATTCTTGCATCTCGTAAGCCATCTAGGCCTTTGCATGCATGTAAGGAGGATATCCCTACCCTCCAGAAAATTATCTTGATGCATAATAGCTTGCATGTAAGTGTATACATAGTAGATAGTGTGGATTGTGAAGTGGAAGGTCCATTAGTGGCGGGACCTTCCACCAATGGCCGGTTTACTTCTTCCTTCTCCCTTTCTCTCTATTTTTCTCCTATGTACTCTAATAATGTGTGACCCACCAAGGAGAGGTCAGCAACATCTCAGACCCTTAGCTAAATGGGAAGTTCAAGCCCACTTTGACTAGATGTCCAAGCCCACCATGCATGCATGGTTTGGGTGGCCTCTAAAATGGCTTTTTCATGGAGGTCTGAGTGAGCTCATGGGTCTAGAATTTTGTTAACCCATCAAGGTGGACCCCACATGTTGAATCAGGGCCATAAACCCTTTGATTAATTTATATGGGCTGAAATATGGACAACATATGTTGCTGTCCAGATTTCAGGCCCAGTTTGAGCATGACTTTTGAGCTAATGTTTGGATCTGTTTGCATGCCCTTTTCTTCCAATTTTTTTAGGTATTTTCTAGTGCATGGACTCCACCTTGATGTGGAATGGGGCCCACACCAGTTCCCCCATGATTGAGACCCATGGGATGGGCTGCAGTGGGCTAATTGTCCAAAAATTTCTGAACAGTTCAGCAACATTATAAGTTGGAAATGAGCATTTTTACTTGAGTTTCTAGAATAAGTGGGCCACCCCAGTGGACCTCACTTGTTTTCCAGATTAAGAGCCACCTTTTCCCCAATTTTTGAAGGATTTGGGTGAGTCCAGGCCCACCCCATGTGGTCCCAAACATAGGGACAGTTACATTCCAGTAATTTTTTTGTAGCAGCTGAATTTTTTCAGGAATATCTATCTGTCCATAAATTGCAGGAGTTAAATAAAATATTTTTACTATCCCAAAAATTCTAAAATTTTTTATGAGAGTGTCCCACCCATGTTAGGACCTATCTGCAAAATTTTAGGGCCAATGGACCCCATTTGGGCATCCAAAAGGGTGGGCCAACATACTGGACTATCAGAACTTTCTGCTGTGTAGTCCAGCAGCATAGTCCCATGAAAAACAAAATTTTAAAAGTACTTTCTAAGAATGTGGGCCATATTTTTGGATCCCACCTTGTTGTATGATTGATGAGGGACCTTGAGTCCAAATTTCAGGAATTTTGGAGGCCTAGAACCCACCCATTTGGATGGCCCAAATTCAGGATAGTTATTTTCAGCAACATTTCACCCTGTATAGAATGTAACTCCGGAATTTATTAAAATACTTGTGAGTATTCAAAAATTATTAAAATTTACAGGAAGGTGGTCCACCCATGGTAGGACCTATCTACAAAATTGTGGGACCAACGTACCCCTGTGCACACCGTGGCAAGGGCTAGACTGGCCAACCACGTTGGGACGACCAGGTCTGTCCAATTTTGTGAATAGACTGTTTTCTAAAAATAAATAAAAATACTTTTAGTTATCCAAAAATCATGAAATTTTGTGGAGGTGTGTCTCACCCATGGAAGGACCACTCTGTAAGTTTTCAGGGCCAACGGGCCCCTGTACTGACTGTGGTACGACCTACAATTTGGGTCAGTTTTAGGTCAAATACTCAGGCCCGTAGGACTACCCACCATGGGACGCCCCTACCTTGGGCTGTTGCTGGGCTTGTATTCCAGCAGCATGAACCACTTCTAATATGTGTTGTGCAATTCCTTCTTATCTGGTGGGACCCACTATGATGTGTGTGGGTCATCAGAAAATAAATACTATAAATTAATTGCTGGACTCCAACAAACCCAGAAAGCGGGTGGGCTGAAAATTCAGCAATGGGCCCAACGTTGCCGCCCCATAAATATCTATTTTGGGGCAGTATGGCCCACTAGATTTGAGGAGGTTTTAAGTCAGTTATCTTGCCATTTTAATTTTATTTTTGGGCTTAATTAGTGCAAGATTAGAGACCCATTCCAATTGGATTCTTCTTGGGCTAGTCTTCTAGTTAATTAATGGGCCTTATAGCCTTGGTTGGGCTGAAACTTTTGATAGGCCCGTTGGACCCTTAGGTCCTATATTTACTACGCCATTGTGATGAGTCTTATGGGCCAAATACTCAAGTAGTTGGGCCCTTACTTGCCCACTATAATAAATCCATACTTGGGCCAAGATGTGAGGCCCAACTTGTGTTAAATATATGGATTTCCCATATGATTGGGATAATGGGCTGCCCATTAGGCCCACTACAATGAGTGAACCCATGACCCTTATGGTCGGGCCCTAACCTTGCTTAAGGGACCACCAGTTTACCTATGTATTAGGCTTAGTGTATGGTCCACTAGGTCATGGATTGATTGGGCCTTGGACTTTTCCTTTCATACGTAGCAGGCTACCCTTTTTGGGACCCAGTTGAGGTTAGATGTCCTCCTTGGTGACCCTAAGGTAGGCTCCTAAGGCCCTTATAAATGGTTGAAGACCCACCTTGGACCTTGTTAGGCTCGTTTCCTCCTTGAGGTTTTAGGACTCCCCTAGCTTACGGGTTATCCCAAATTGTTGGGCCCCCATTTAAGAGGACTTCATTTCCCCTTAGAGTACTTGTCTATATATCTTGTCCTTGACCCTCCGTAGGACGGAGCATTCCATATTCTACAGGTAGTGCACTTACATTATTATGATCCATATGCATCATCTGTATGAATTGATTGCATTGTACGGTGGTCATTAAAGGATGGAGTTCCTCTCCTTGTGCATATTGTGTGCCTGCAGCTAGTGCATGATTTGTATGTGTGACTCATGCATTGGCATCACATTTCATGATGATACCGCCCTTGCTTCATCAAGGCCTTGCCTCCACAGGGACGTTCGTGGATGGTCGTATGTGTGGACACTGAAAATATTATTTGAGCATACCGAGTGCATAGGATGCCCATGGGTGAAATTCTTAAAACTTTCATGGTACCAAGGATCTGCTCCAACGCCATGACCGAGTGAAAACTATGAGTGCACGAGGGCCTTATACCGTTAGGCCGCGACTCCCACTGTCGTATAGTAGGTTGGATAGGGGTGTGGCCTTACCTACCTGGTGTGAGGAGGCATTGTTAGGCTGAGTCTGACCAGCTCGTAAATGGGTCCCTACCTTCAGGCCTTGTTGGTGATTAGCTGTCCATAGGCGGGTAGTGAGGTCTCTTATGCTCGTTTAACTGTGCGGGGTCTGTAAAGCGGCAATCAATCAGCAGTGTAATGGACCCCAGTGATTTCCTTATGATTAGAAATATACTTGACATATGGTTTGGTTATGAGCACTGGCATTACTTGCATCACATTAACATTGACTGTGTAAGCCCCTTCATGTATTACCTCGGTATGGCGTCTAGTACTTATCACATCGTATTCATGATAAGCCTTGGTAAGGCTAGTGATGTTCTCATTGAGCATGTTTCCATTGTTGCATCTCCTACTATTCTTCTGTGCACCATTGTCACACACTTACACCACCCTCTAAGCTTGTATAAGCTTATGCACGATTGATGCGTGTAGGAGACTCTAGACAGACGACGTTGCAGCAGAGCGTGGAGTAGAATTGAGCTTGAGGACTCCAGTGTTGCTGACCCATTTTCTCTCTTTTCCCATTATCTTATGTGTGTCCTTTCGGACCTGATGTAAGCTTGTAAAAGTTTAAATTCTTAGTGGATTTTGTGATGTGTGCCTTGTTATTCTCAGATAAACTTATTGTGATGTTGGGTATGCTCGTATAGGAAATGATTACACTGTTATGAAAATCCTCCTTGCAGGATCCCAGGATCGGAACCTGCCTTAGGAGCCGAGAATGGAGTACTACGGAGGTTGTTGTGACCAGAACCGACCATCGGGTTCCTTGTGAGTCCGGTTACCAAGTCTGGGGCGTGACAATTAATGATGGATAATAAGTTGGAATCGGATTGTGTACTGAGTTACTCAGTACCTTAAGCAGTATTGAGTAAGCGTGGTAAGAGCCTATTGGCTCTAAGATGTGGGGCCGCTTCCCTCCTCCAAACGTCAAAATAAACGCCGTTAGCCTCTTTTGAAATGGCGGTAAAGACCACACTAGTTGAAGAAGGAATATGCCAATATGTCCTAGAGGGGGGGTGAATAGGACTTTTTAAAGTTTTTATGTTTTATTTAAAAATCCTACTTCACTAATCCTGTGATCATGCAAATATTAGGATTACTCAAGTGTACCTCTACTGGCTTCCAAGCCTAGTAGAGGATCCAATCACAAGCTATCTTAGAAATAAGCAGTATGCAAGCTAGCTTATGATGGATATGACTGTGTAGGTGTGTGTGGTGTGATTAAATATTCAGATGAGGAAGTATTAAAGCAAATCACACAATCATAAAAATAACAATCTCATACACAGTCATTTTATAGTGGTTCGACGATAAGTCTACTCCACTCCCGGTAACCGCACTCAACCCTTGAGTGTACCGGATTTCACTAAGGAGGTTTTACAGCAGTTCACATCAAACTTAAGGTTTTAAATCAGGTTCACCTTCAACCTTTACAACTTACACTGAGACTGACTGTTTATGCTCTCACGAGCAAGGGTCAACACAACGCATCCACTTTTAGGCACACTAGCCAAGGATCTTTCACAAGACCCTACTGGAGGTTTCTACACGGTTGACCTCAAACCTGAGGTTTCACCCGGTTCACCTCAAACCTAAGGTTTTACACGGTTCATCTCAAACCCAGAGTTTTACTGGTTCACTCATAACCAGATGTTTATGCTCTCTATAAAGTAAGGGTCCACACAACACACCCATCACGTGCACTCCTGCCGCGGCTCTCCTTAAGGACTTCAAAGGGTGAGAACCACTTAAGACCCAATCCTAGAAAGGAATGATCACAAGTGTCCTTTTGGACTCTAGATGCTTACAAATAAGCTGATGAGTCCCGTTTAGCACAACGCTGAAGATCTCCTCCTCCTTGTTGACGAAGAGTCTTCTGATCCCTTGATCCGCAACATAAGATAATATATACCAATACTTGGCTTCGGGTTGGGTCAAGGTCAAGATGGAATCCTACTCTCAAAATATTTTCCTATTAGAAAGATAGAGCGATTCCAATCTTATGCATTTAAGGCATCCCAGCTTAATGATTTACTATTAAGGTAGTAGTTGGAGGATCCTTAAATGTGGAAGTTTATTCCCCAATCACTCTATTGAATATCAATGATGAAGGTGGATTAGAGGATGAACTCCCTTGAGAGAAAGGGCTTTGGATATAAGATATAAGTTGAAACACACAAAAGCTCTCTCTTCTTTCTCTCACAGCAACAAAAGACAAGTCCTCTATATATATGCAAAAAGTTCCAACGGATATAAAACGGTCACATTTATGACAAAGTTCGATATCATCGAGCAGGTTCAATATCATCGAGCGTATACTTTCAATAACATCGATGGTCTGCTCGATGACTCGGACTCAATGTCATATGCTTTTGAAACTCTTTGCCAATTAGTCGATGACTCGAAACTATTGTCGATGTCATCGGATTTTGAACTCTGATTTCATCGATGACAGGTTCGATCCATCGACACTTGAAAAATGAGAGAGACTTAACTTTGAAATATTTTAGGTTTTTATGAATGATCGGGAACCATCGAGATCATAGGAATTTGAATGTCGATGATATCGAGATCAGAGTCGAGGCATCGATAAATTCAGCGAATTTGTCTCTAAGCTTGCTGGACAGTTTATGACCTTGTTCGATGCAATCGACCTGTTGCCGATATCATCGATATTTGAATATCGATTCTATCGAAGGGCCCCTGATCATAGCTTAAAAACATCCTGAAATATCTGCTGTAAGATATGCACGCCCACGATCAATATCATCGATGAACTTCCGATGTTATCAATATTTGATTTCAGATCATATCGAAAGAGCATCGATATATCGAAGAAATTTGAGATTTTCATTAAAAAACAGGGGCACCGAAAATCTGTCTGTTGATCTTTTCGAGCCACTTTCGATGGACTCGAGATTTGAATATCGATGATATCAATAGGGGAATCGATATATCGATAAATCAGTCCAGATGAGTATTTAGTTGCTGGACATTTTTAGTTTTTATATCGATGATATCGATAGGTGTATCAATACATCGATAAATCCGTCCAGATGAATATTTAGTTGCTGGACACTTTTGGTCCTCACATCGATAATATCATTAAGGTATCGAGGACATCGACAGAGCAAGTCGATCATATCGAGGGTGTTTCGATAAAATCGACAAGGCGAGAAAAACTTAGAGATTTTTCTATTTTGAAAAAAGTTTTCTCACCTTAAAACCCTATGATTTCTAATTGTTTTTAAGGGTTTTCTTCACCTGGTGTTTTGGGTCATGGATGTGAGGCTTTAGTTTTACCTGTGATGAGCTTGCACACATCTGGTTGAGGCAAACACTTGAATTGATCTTCCTATCAGGCTCTATAGACACTCTGACTCAACATTCACGTAACTTGACAAACCAGGGCATTTTCATCTTTCTCTTTCTTCCGTAAAAAGAAACAAAATCGTAAAAGGATCTACTGCTCATCTCTCTCCAGTGAAAAAAAAAAGAAGAAAAAAGAAGCCGACCGTCGATCCTCTCCTCCTCCTCTCGCTCGACATCTCTCTCGCTAGCTCTCTCCATTACTGCGAAAAAAAAAAAGTGAGGGAGCTCTCTCTCTCGCTCTTGTTGCCTATGCCCCCCCCCCCCCCCCCTCTCTTTCTCTCTCTAAGAAAAATCCACGCCTCCCATCTCTAACGCCATCTCCGCTCCAATTGGACCAAGGGCAGCCATTACAACAGGTCTTTCTCTCCAACATTGAATGTTGAAACCTTAATTAGAGTTTTGCAATTGTAAATATATTTTGGATTTTTTTATTTTTAATCTCTAATTAGGGTTTTGCATTTGTAAATCTAATTGGGGACTTTCAATTTTTATCTAGTTACAGTTTTTTTTTTAAAAAAATAATCCACAATTAAGGATTAAAGATTAATTAGAGATTAGAGATTAAAGATTGAAAATCCTAAATTAGGTTTTTTTTTAAATTTTTAATTTTTTTTTTGAAATTTTGATTAGGATCTTCATTACAATTTTGATTAGGATTCTTCATAATTACATTTTCTTATTGCAGCAATTATATGCTCTCTCTCTCTCTCTTTTTTTTTTAAAAAAAGTTTATGCAGTTGTATTCAACCATTTGTAATTATTTTTTTCTTTCTTTCTTAATTGTACGTGTGTGCTTACAAAATCTCATTGACCACATTCATCACACACTCCTCAGTCAATCCGGACTAGATGCACGTTGTGTATCAGGTGTTCATCAAATTGACAATTAGAAAGGAAAATCATCAATTAGCCACATTCAGTTTTGCAAGTGTTCATTGATTGGGTAGGTTGGGAATCGATTAATGCATGTGATTTTCTTGCCCCTGCTGCATCGATAGTGGTGTCCACAATTTGGATTTGGTGCATGTATGCCATGTTGGCATGTGGGATGGGCATGTGCAAGATTTGTGTACCATGCTAGATGGTGCTTAAATGTGTTTTTATTGATGTGAGTGGTCACTTTCAGTTGCCTCTTAAATTGCTTCAGTAAGCAACCTTCATGTTGATTGCCTCTTAAATGTGTTTTTTTTTTACACACACACCCACACATGCTGTAGTGGTGTTTCACCACCTATGGGTATCGAACCCAAGACCTCATGTTGAACCTCCTTAGAGTCTACCACTAAATCTCATTAACCACATTCATGTACTAATTTTTAAATTATTGATAACTTTGGTGATTGATGTTGTTTGGAACTACAGACTTTAGTAGAGCAAAGAACTATATGGTCAAAGTAATTTTTGAGTTATGATGAGCGGGTCCCTAGTCATGAGCTGCAAATGCTGAACATGACTATAATCTTCACAGTGGATGCACTGCAATATGCTAGAAATGGTTGTTTAGTGAATCGGCGAGTGCTTTGCAAGGATGCTGACTTCACACATATATTTTGTAGTATCTGTGAATTGTGTAATCAGAGTTGCATTGGAAAGACGCTTCTATTATGATTGCGCCCTACCTTTTGGCTGTAATTTTTATCGGTGAAATTAAGGTGGTTGTAATTATAAATAGGGGAATACATTACTCTTGTTTGATTTGAATATCTATCAATGTGTGATCACAAGCAATGGGTATGATGTGAATTAAATGTGGCTTTAATGTGGATTTAAAATGGAATTGAATTAGATTTTGTTTGTATTCATTGCCCTTAAAAATGATGGATGATGCTCACAAGGGAATCAAATTGTGTACTAAGTAACTTAGTACACTAAGGGGTACTGAGTTGACATGTGTCTAGTGTTGCTAGCAAACACTATCATAACAAATGCAATATACCTTCTGTTTTGGTTGATTGGTGCCTGCCTAAATTGGGCGGCTCTATTGGACCCGTGGTGATGATGGATCGCATGGATGTCACCCACTTGGCTTTGAACTGTAGGTTCCAATGCTCTAGTTGTAAGAGGGTGTTTGGGCCACAAGTGTGGCATTTGTCTAAGGATTTTATAAGTTGTCACAACCAAATGGTGTGATTTGGACTTGGGACTTGCCTGCCCCACTAGAGAATGGGAACCTTTCTTCATCCAACCTTGCTTTGGATCTAAGGCTGGGGATCTGAGGCCATTTTGAAATTTGGATGCTGACCTTGCTTTGGATCTAAGGCTAGGGATCTGAGTGCATTTTAAAATTAGGATGCTCATGGGCTCCTTTGGGTCTTCCATGTGGAGGTATGTGTGAATTGCTTTAGGATGCATTTAGATACAAAAGTGAATTGAATTGCACAACAATGACATAGTTTAAGGTTTTCTATATGGAGGTATGTGTGACATTGCTTTAGACTGCATTTGGATGCAAAAGTGAATTGAATTGTACTTCAATGGCATAGTAATCCTCAAATCATGACTACATTCCTTTCAAGTCCAGCCTGAAATAAGCTCAATTATGATTTGGAGCTCAATCTCTCAATGATCCTATCTTTTTCATTGGAATAATTGAGGCTTTAAACATTTCAATGATTGTACTGACTGTAAACATTTCAAACTTTTTCATTCCATGCCCAGTGAAAATCATCTCAACAAAAACTGGAAACAAAAATGCATTTAATGATTTTGTTTCACCGTACATTTTTTCAATAATTTACGTGCCAAAGAACAAATGCAAGTATGGACGGAAAGTTCAGTCATCTCAAGCAAATTCAATTTTAGCATATTCGCATTAACAACATAAAACATTGCATTTTAAATGCTTTTTGATGTCCTTATCCATGACTACTGAACAAAGATGGAAACCTTGCAACCCCCCTTCATGCTTTTTAATCAATCTTTCTTCACAAAGACTTTTCAAATTTTGAAAAAAAAAAAAAAAAACAATCTTTCTTCACTTTGCAGTCCCCATTGTTTGATTATAAGGATGAGCTTGGAAACCGTGACCTTTAAAACAACGGGTACAAAAAACTGCTTGATGGTTGTTCTACTCCCTTTCTTGTATAGCTTTGGGCCTGACAAAAAGGAAATTTAAACGCACTTCAAAATCTTATTGCCAATCAGGAAGGCCTGACAAAAAGAGTTGGCCCACCCCTCACAATAGTTACATCTCTTCCTGCATCCAAGATAAAAATTGGGTTACATCAGACAAATTAGGTTATACCAAAATTCGTACTATCAACATAGAATACTACTTAGAAAACATGCTTACCTTTGAGAAAAAGAAATACTAATTACTTAAACGTTGGTGGTAATCTTCACATCCCAATGATTGATTGTTATCATATGATGGTAATGATAGCTGCATATGAAAATTCACATATCAATTAATACGATTTTTTACCATTTATAAATTCAAAAAGTATATTCAATAATATGCCAAAAACAAATGATCCTTTTCACCTGGCTAGGCAAGACACTTCCCATAGATGAATCATGCAGAGTGTTTGAGGGAATTTGATGGTAGAAGTTAATACTTGGTTGGGACTCGGAACAACTCATTCTTGTAATATTTGAACTCTAAAAGAGCAACAAGACAATAATGAAAACTCCAATAAGTAGAAATTATGTAAATGTTATATGTAATATTACAAGTTTTTCATTCTTTAAAAAAAAAAATCTCTTTTTTCTTTTTAAGATGACAATAGGAAATATTACAAGTTTACTAAATTAACTTTCACTTTTACCTAACATCCGATGTTGAAAAGGTTTTATTAGAACATGCTAGCATTAGGTAGTTGGTACCTACACTGAGTCACTGATGCATTGATAGATCCGCTAAGGTCAGGAAGGTATCTCATCACCATATAATGTGAAGGTTGAAATAATGCATGGTGCATGACGTTTGGTGGATGGTTGTTTCCCATCACCATCGACATTTGACTTGCTTGTGGTTGAACAGTTTTAGGTAAGGATCTTTTCTTCCTTACTTGATCTAGCGGATTTTTAAACGCACGGTGGTTGCCCCAAACTTTGGGTTTTACTTTAATCCCTCTTACAATTTGTGAACCCAAACTATCAACAAAAGTAACTTGTTTTTCAATTGGCCTAGGGCATCCGCTTCGGTGTTTTCAATTTCAATTGGCTCAGGGCATGTGCTTTCAGTATGTACACTTTCGGTCGGATTAGAGGGTGCACTAAACTTTCTGTTGACTCAAAGTGTGCATGTTTGGTATATACACTTTTGGTTGGCAAATGGCGTGTAGGTTCATCATCTTCACTTTCTTCAACAACTTCAGCAGACATTAATGAAAGTTCCTTGATTCTTTTCATACATTCCACCACTTGATCATGATATATATCTGCATGTCTATCAGCCACTTTGAAGACCTCTTCGTGTTCCCTGGCAATTGCCGCAACTTTCAAAAGCTTGTGACACAAGTGATTGTACCGTTTACCTTAAGTAACATTGTGGTCACCTTGTATTGTTAACCCAGTATAACCTTTAGCATAACCTACCTTTACATCTCTTTGCCATCTCTTCAGAATATAATGAGGATGAAGCATGTCTATGTTATAATAATTTAAAACTTTTAATGCGTGACTACATAAGATCCCCACAAATTTAAATTTCTTGCAGCTACACCTCA
This sequence comes from Magnolia officinalis, assembly GCA_021015155.1. Taxonomy (NCBI): domain Eukaryota; kingdom Viridiplantae; phylum Streptophyta; class Magnoliopsida; order Magnoliales; family Magnoliaceae; genus Magnolia; species Magnolia officinalis. The sequence goes on along the minus strand of JAJHSJ010001297.1, from coordinate 25,448 downwards.
CTGTACTATCTAATGAGTCAAATCTAATGGTATGTCCTTCTATTTTACCTTTAGAAACAACTCGAAACTCGACAACCGTTTCAAACTCACCACATTTAAACATTGCATGACTTAGCCACTTCTTATACTCATCTTAAAATATTTCAAATATTTCTGGAGTGTACAATTTTGCTGCTTCCTTTAACATCATGACATCAGCAAACAATATTGGGGTACTCTGCCTCATATTGAAATCAACTTTAGATTCCTCGTATCGTTGTTCGGTCACTACCCGTTCGTAATGAGTAGAGAAACGTAAAAGATTGTATTTAGAGCTCAAATATTTTCTCAATACGCCATTCATGCTCTCACTTTGTTGTGTGCTCTTCATATCAGCACAAAATATATTTCTTCCATAAACCATAGCCCATTTCTCTCTTTCTTTAAATAAATTTTGTAGCCACTTGTTGTGCACTAAATCATATTTCTCGAGCAAGTTATTTCATGCAGTTAGAAACTCTTCCTCTTCCTCATAATCATATACACACTTACTAAAATCGAAACCAAAACTTTTTGAACTATTAAATACATTGCTAAGGTGTTTTGCAACATTTTGATATATATGCCATATACATAGACGATGATATGTTTCTAGCATCACTGAAGCTATTGCATTGGCCATTACGGCATCTTAGTCTGTTAGTATTGTCATTGGTTGTTTTCCAGACATCGCACTTAAAAATTTTTGAAATAGCCACTTGAAAGATTCAATTGTTTCATCGTATGGTAAGACCGCACCAAATATTATAGTCTGCTTATGATGATTTACCCCAATAAATGGAGCAAAAGGCCATCCATAGCTATTTATTCTATAAGTAGTATCAAAGCAAATGACATCCCCAAAAACACTGTAGTCTACTATTGACCTTCCATCTGCCAAGAACATGTTCGTCATTTGATCATCTTTATCCACTTGTATAGCATAAAAGAAAGATGGATCATCAATTTGCTTTTGTTGAAAGGACTCTAAAATAGCTCCTGCATCACCCTTTTCCATCGCTTTCATTCGCTTTCTTTGTAAGTAGTTCTTGTAATTAATTGACGTGGAACTCATATCCTCTCGACCTTCAGCTTATCTATTAAAATATTCAACATCTGCTCGTGGTGTTATTCCTAAATCATTTATGATATCTATGTCAACTTTTTGATCATCAGTCAAGCTTTTGTGTGACCTTAACATGTGCACCTTCGTTGGTGTAACAACCTTATGGTTATGCTCTGCCACAAACTTATTCACATTGCATTTTCCATTCTTCTGAAGCTTAATCATCATGCTTGCTTTACAATTCATTCTTGTAATCGGACGGGTAGACCTCACAAGATCGGTTTGTTTCTTTTCACGTTTTCGACTTTCTTTAGAAAAACAAAATTGTTTGAAAACCATGACATCTTCATCTGATTTTTGTATCCATCCCCTTCGAGCACTGAACCGTATCTTTTTAGCATAGCTATTATAAAAATTGTATACACTTTCTTCAGAAGAAAACTTTATTCCTAGTTTTGGTTCTTCATCTAACATGTCACCTATGTTGAATAGTACATCTTGCCTTACGTCTTCATTGCACTAGCTTGCATCTTGAACATCTATTTCAGTATCAAATTCTAACCTTCGATATGGTTGAGAACATGCTTGACTTTCCAAGGTATTATCATCCAATTCAACAATTGACCTTCAAAAGTCAAAGACGTATAAATCATGCAAACAATTCATTTCATAATGTAAAATATGCATATGAAATATAACAATAATGGTTATAGTTATGTATAGAAACACAAGCAACACAATTAGATAAATAAAACCCAAATGTGCCTTTAGAGTTAAATCTTAGCGAAATTCAAAAAAGTCATGGAATTGTACTGCATGGCTAAGAAAGAGATCTTTCTAATTGAACAAAAAAGAAACATATTTTCAGATATTTTCAAAAATCTACCAAAGATTTATTTGGAATAATGGATAGGAATCAACTTACATCAAGCTAATAATTCCATAATATGTTTGAATAGTTATGTTATGACATACCTAATCCAAAAAAAAAAAAACCATCTTAATACTAGCACTCTTCAAATTTTTAGAACGCAAATATTAAAATTAAACGAAATCTAGTAGAGTTTGTAATTCACTTGGAGTCATTCACGTAAAAATTCATCTATTTTCCATCTACTGTAGGGTGTCATACATGAAAAAAAAAAAATCAATCTTAAAAAAGGCTAATAAAAAATCTATTTAAAAATTTGATAACCATAACCATTCAATGGTCCTATTCCAAATATAAAAATGCCCTACTATGGATTTGAAAAACCCCCTACTATTGATTTTCGACTTCTAATATAAAAATGCTAATTAGGAATTAAAATTTTGAAGAATCTCCAATCATGGATTAGGGATTTGAAAAATTCCCTATAGATTTTCAATTTCAAACTCTCGTCCCTAATCTCTCATAAAACTATCAATGGAAGGGAACAAAATCCGTAATCCCTAATCAACATCACCATGTAAAGAGAAAAGAGAAAAAAGAGCATATATACCCCTTAGCTGCTACAAGTTACTATCGTCATCGCTGCTTTCACGTGTCACTATTGTTAAGGGAGCTAGAAAGAGAGATGAGAAATGGGTTGATGCAAATCTGAGAGAGAGGGAGGTCAATCTTGAAAGGAGACGGAGAGGTCTACAGGAGAGGAGAGAGCCTGAGGCCATTTTTTTTCATCTATTTTACCATATAATTTAAATGCTTAAGACCAAAAATTAATCATATATAAAGTTCAAATGGACCACACCATAGGAAACAGTGTGAATTGAATGTCTACCGTTGAAAAATTCTTTGGGCCACGGAAGTTTTGGATAAGTTTATATTTGTGTTTTCCCTTCGTCCATGTCTTTATAATATTATGAACAAGTTGGATGACAAATAAAAATCACTGTAGGGCCTAGCAAGGGGCCTAGCAAGGTTTCATCGGTGGAAATCATTACTCATAATGTTTCTTGTGGTATGATCCACTTGATCTTTGGATATGCTTAAATTTTGAGCTCAACACCTTAAATTTGTTGCAAAAACAGATGGGCGGCATGGATAGATCACATATATTCAAGGTGGGCCCAACTAAGTTTACACAGTATGATAAGACCGCACTACGCAATCCGATTTCCACTAGAGCGAGATGAGCAGTAGATCCTTTTACGATTCTGTTTCTTTTTACAGAAGAGAGAGAAAGAGGCTAACGACGTTTGTTTTGACGTTTGGAGGAGGGAAGCGGCCCCACATCTTAGAGCCAATAGGCTCTTGCCACGATTACTCAATACCCCTTAAGGTACTGAGTAACTCATTACACAATCTAATTCCTAATAAGTTAGGATTAGATAGGAAACTAAAGATAATGTTTTAGATAAGAGTGCGAGATGAGATATGAAATCTCTCTCTCAATTTCAAATTTCAAATTTCAAATAATAATAATTATTATTATTTTATTTTATTAAAAACCATGGGTGTTCTAAACATGGTTATTGCATTATATTGGGATTGTTGTATTTTTGGTGTTTCAAAATAAATAAATAAATATTTTTAAATGATTTGAAATTTTTTCTCAAAAATATTAAAAAGCAACAAAGACATTTTGTCTTGCAGTGGTGTGGGTTTAGTCCCACATCGGATAGGCAAGAAGAAAATTTTGGGTTTATACGAATAAGATTTTACATAGGTGTTAGGCGCCTTTCAGGGGGCATGTGAATTTGGTTGTTTAGGGGAGCGATGCCATCAACCCTAATCTATGCCATGAACCACACATGCGTGAGTGTCGGGCCGTGGACGTAGATGTGGCGTGGTATATTGTGGTATGTTGAGTATACTTGCAAGCCCACGATTATTTGTTTTGTATTTTCCACACATAGTCAGAAAATGAAAATGTTTTTTAAAAAAAAAAAAAAAACCCAACAGGCATGACTGTTGGTAGGGGTGTGTACACACTCATTCGAGGCAACCTTTGAAGTCTATATAAGGAACTTATCTGGTTTCAAATTTTAATTAATTTTCAATCTTTTGGTTCTCTCTCTCTCACTTCGAATCTTTGCATCGATTCTATCTAGTTCAGTCTTCGGGTTAGACAACATTCGATGGAATCCTGAAGATTGATTGTTCCAGTATTCCTGTTACACTACAGACATTGTCCAAATGAGGACAAATCAATTTGAAGCCATGTGATTTTCGTCGCATCTCGAATCAAATAAATTTTCTAAATTATTCCTTATTCAAATTTCTACTTTTGTTTTAATTTCTTTTTACAATTAATTTTAATTCTAAAATTTCACAATTATGATTTTACATATCCAAGATTCATACATGGGGGAAGGTTGGATTCATGTGTTCAGACATAAATAGCCGTCAAATTTTACTTTTTTTTCTTGTGGTGTAGACCACCTAAATTCTAGATCCCGTGGATATTTATGATGGACAGTGAAAATGAAGGGGTTCTACTAATGTATGGAGTAGATCTCAATCACAAATCACGGTGGATGCCACGGAGTTCAAGCCAACTAAAAACTCTTCAGTCCTGCTAGTCTAGTCGACTTTCTAAACTTCCCAAATAAAGAAGTTTGAATGCTGATTTGGATTTGAGTTTTACATGGATTCCTTGCTGATGCCTATCTTCTTTTCCTTGAAATTCAACCACTAAGGTATTCTATCTATTTTATCTTTTTCTTACTGGGAGAATGAATGCCCAATCTTTGAAAAATAAATGGAAGTGGAAATCCGTATGTGGACGCGGATTACCTACCAGTAGATACTGGACAGTGCTCTGTGAGGCCCACCATGATGTATGCATTTTATCCACACCGTCCATCCATTTTTTCATATTATTTTATGGCATGAGCCGAAAAATGAGGTATACCCAAATCTCACATGGACCACATCACAGGAAAGAGTGGTGATTGAACACCCACCATTAAAAACTTCTCGGGGGGCACAAAAGTTTTGGATGAAACTGATATTTATGTTTTCCCTTCATCCAGTTCTGTGTGACCTGATCAACGGGTTGGATGGCAAATAAACATTACAGCAAGCCTTAGGAAATTTTTAATGGTGGGCGTTCAATCACCACTATTTTCTTGTGGGGTGGTTTACTTGAGATTTGGATCTGCCTAATTTTTCGGGTCATGCCTTAAAGTGATTTAAAAAAATAGATGGACGGTATGGATAAAATATATACATCATGGTGGGGCCCACGAGTTGTGTCCAGTAGCCACCTCACTACTGGCAGTGTGAGTAGGCAATCCCATTCGAAATCGGTCTCCAAGCGTTTTTTTTTTTTTTATTCTTCTTTTCTTTAAAGAAAGGAAAAGTAGGTTTTCCACGAAAATCGATTTCATTATCACGATTTCCATGCACCCAAACATCACCTGAATACCTACTCCCGTTCATGAAAGAGGACGCAATGAGAGTAGAATTCTCATTGATTCAAAAGAGGTTGGCTTCAATCCAATCAAACAAAGTCACGTTTAGAGGAAATCAAACCATATACTCATTAAAAAGTATTTTCTTTATGGGAGGAAGTGAACTTTTTTTTTTTTAATTTTAGTAAACACCAATTTCTATGGACGCGTTCAGGAAACATTTTCATGAAAGATTTGAATTGTGGGCCAGTGATGGTGGGTCCTATTAAATGGACGGTGTTGATCCGCTACTCGTTTTGCATTGTCGGCCTCCCATGCATATTCTTCTTGGAAGTGGATTGCTTACCGAGTAAATTCTGTGGGGCCCACCGTGATTTATGTATTTAATCCACTCCCTCCATCCATTTTAAAAGATAATTTTAGTGCTTGAGACAAAAAATAAAGCATATATAAATCTCAATTGGACCACACTACAAAATAGTTTGAATTGAATTCAATTTCTTGGGGGCCATAGAAGTTTTGGATCAAGCTGATATTTGTGTTTTCTTTTTATCCATGTCTGTGAGATCTTATGAACAGGTTGGATAACAAATAGATAACACTGTGAGCCCTAAGAGAGTTTCAACAGTGGAAATCATTATTCCCACTGTTTCTTGTGGTGTGGTCCACCTGAGCTTTGGATATGCTTTAATTTTGAGTTTAAATCCTAAAATGAGTTGGAAAAATGGATAGATGGAGTGGATAAACCACATACATTTAAGGTGGGCCCAACGGAGTTTACTCAGTACTATGAAGGGTACTGAGTTATTCACTACACAATCCGATTTCATTCTTCTATGTAGAAGAAAATGGGAGGAGGGTGGATTTGTGACCCGTGATATATGTGACCTACATCCACGCCATCGATCCATTTTGACATCCCATTTTTAGGGCATGATCCAAAAAATGAAGTAGATCCAAGCCTCGGTATACCACATCATAGGAAACAGTGGTCCTTGATCATTAAGAACTTCTCGTGGGCCACAAAAGTTTTGGATAAAGCTAATATTTATACGATCCCTTTATCTAGGTTTTGTTTTTAACTTATCTGCAGGTTGGATGGAAAATAAACATTCTGGTGGGCCCCAAGATGTTTTTAATTATGGGTATTCAATCACCACTATTTCCTATCGTGTGATCTACCTAAGATTTCGATCTACTTCAATTTTTGGATCATGTCCTGAAATGAGCTATCAAAACAGATGGATAGCATGGATGTAAGGAAAATACATCAAGGAAAATATTTCCTTGCCAAATATGAATATATGCAAGCGTTCCTAAATAATATTGTTTTAAACCATGACATATAAACCATTTTAAAATTTTTTGAACTAATAAATAAATAAAATAATAATAATAATAATAATGGAAATACATTTCAAGAAAAATGAATTTATCGTATGGTTAAAAGACTCCAAGACTCGGACCGACCCGTTCCGTCCTGAGTTGAGTCAAGACTCACCAAGTCGAGGGTAACTCATGGTGTCAAATTGGATCGAGTCTTATCATGTCTAATGCGGCCCACTAACTCATCCAAGTCTTAAAACCATCACTCCGACAAGTCGCATCGCATCGAACTCATTTGAGTTGTAATCCTCATGGTCATCGTCATCATTTTCATCATTCTAATTATTAGAAAGATCTAATTTACTTTCTATGTTGGAAATTAATTGAAACGTTTGCTGCCAAAATTATAAAAGATTAGAACTTAGTCACTTTATCTTTATTTTTAACCATTAAAAATAAAAATAAAAAAATCTCAGCTTTTAAATGATAAATTGCCCAAGCTTTTATGATTAGTTGTCCACCAGACATCAACCTTCCTCTTTTACATAAGCTCGAACCGGCCACATCAACAGTCCATAATAATAAAACAACATTCTAACCAAATAAAGTACTTTTCCAAAAAAAATGTCTAACCATAATCATATCTAAAGGTAAAAACTCAAACAATCTTGCCTAAAAATAAATAAATGAATGAATAGAATATGAGCCCTAAGAACTTCTAGTGTGCCCTTATAAGGGCTAACATTGTCCTCAAAGTTTTAAATGACATGTGATGATCCCAACCATCCAATCAATAGCATAGAAAATGGATGGGCAGTCCAAATTGATGGTTTGGTAATAGTGGTACGGAGCAAATGGACAGCCTATTATTCAATTAAAAGCTTTAGGGAAGTTGCTAATATCCCCATATAAGTAGAGTTTTGTAATAAATGAATGAATGAATGAATATGTGAATGCATCAATAGCTTGTGGGAGGAACCCCGACCACATCATCTATGGGACCCACAACCAGTTCTGGCTTAATCTGCTCCAACTGTTGGAGAACTTGTTGAACTTCTGGCCGGGCCACCGGCGATGGATCGACGCAATGCAATGCCAATTTCAGCATGTTTAGCAATTCATCGCCTGTCGCCGATGATGCATCCCTTGTGAGGTCCACATCAAACACCTCGTTGGTCCACTCCTCGTTAACGATCGACGCGACCCATTGAGGCAAATCCATGCCGTTCATCGAGTCGCCCGGCGACTTCCCCGTCAAGAGCTCCAGTATGATCACACCAAGGCTATACACATCGCACTTCGTGGTTGCATCTTTCACCTTCGAGAGCTCGGGCGCACGGTAGCCGAGTGTGCCGGCGGTTGCGATCGCATCCGAATTAGCGGCGGATGTCACGAGATGCGAGAGGCCAAAATCGGTGATCTTGGCATCGGCGTGATCGTCGAGTAGGATGTTGCCAGATGTCAGGTTGCCATGGACCATGTTTTCGTGTGTGTGGAGATGGATGAGGCCACGTGTCACACCCACGGCTATGTTCATCCTTGTGGGCCAATCGATGTGGGTGTGGGGCCCACGAGCTGCATATGTGCAAGAACAATAAAATGGCACAGTTAAGGAAATTTTCAATATATAGGAATGCTTTCATTTATGGTGTATACACAGGATTGTGGTGTATAATAGAGTGATCCCCTTGATCAGGTGGACCACATCAGTCATGATCACGTTGCTAAACACAAATTATTCAGTAATGACCGTTGATTATGGTGATTGGTAGGTCACTTATAATCTGGATTATGGTGGATATAGGACTAACCACCTTCCGATCATGATCGACGGTGAGCGATCGTATAAATCAGTCAAGAAAAAAGATCCACGTTAGTGTATATACAAGATCACAGTGTAACGAAGCGATCACCATCAGATCGTGATCAAGCAGCAATCAGGAGGAGATCGTCACCGTCAGATCATTCCTCTATACATCTATACACCAGTCCACAGTATATAGATGCTGTACACTGGATGACTAAACAGTCCAGATCGATTATTGTTTGAATGGTATCCAACGGTTCAGATCTATCAATTGGGTGGTCCATGTTCCCTATACAATGAGTACTACAGCTTTTAGACCACTGCATCATTTCTCAAATATCCAAGTAGCAGCAGCAATAGGAGGAGAAAGATGACTGGAAAAGTAGCCGTTGATGGTTCTGAAAGTGGGCCGGATGGCCCATTGGGCTTACTGAAGTGGGCCATCATGGATCAGATCTGGCCTCATTTCTATACTACTTGGTTGATCATGGGTCCATTTAATAATCATCATGGGCCCACATCAGGTCTAATTACAAACCGGACGGGCCCAGTTAGACAATGCTTGGGCCCATTTGGGTTTTCAGTCAGTACTGGTGGAGCAAATTGGGAAGATTGTTCGTTTGATCCAAACCGTTGATTTTATGGGCCCAATTTTGGATGGCCTAATCCTAACCTTTCAATAGGTAGGTCAACAAATATACTAGAAAAATGCCATATATCATATGGATCAAATCCTCTAAATCTGGAGGATTTACATGGGCCATAAATTCAATGGTGGGGCCAATCACTCAACGGCTTAGATCACCCCACTTCTACAAACTCAAAACCCGATCTGCATAACCTTTCAGCCCAAGCCATGGATAATGTTAGTTAATAAATGGGCCAGTTTGGAGGTGGGCCCACTACACTAGCCGTTGGGCCCACAGATTCAAACTTCGGTTGAAATGGGAAATTAAGCAGTTATAGTTGAGTTGAGTTACTAAACTCAAAACCCGATCTGCATTAACCTTTCAGCCCAAGCCATGGATAATGTTAGTTAATAAATTGGCCAGTTTGGAGGTGGGCCCACTTCTGCCACTAGCCGTTGGTCCCACAGATTCAAATTTCAGTTGAAATGGGAAATTAAGCAGTTATAGTTGAGTTGAGTTGAGTTAGTTGAGTTACCATGGAGGAAAGATGAAAGACTCCCTTTGGGCATGAAATCAAAGACCAGAAGCTTTTCTCCTTTGGGCCCCACATAGTAAGCTCTGAGGGACACCAGATTCGGGTGCCGGATCTTCCCGAGCACGTCGGCCTGAGCTTCGAACTCCTTCCGATTCTTTGCGACCTTCTCCCTCAATCTCTTCACTGCAACTTCATTCCCATCCTCCAATGTCGCCTTGTAGACAGTGCCATACCCGCTCTTCCCCATGATCTCGGCGGTCGCACACAACAGATCGTCGGCGGTGAAAACCAGCGGGCCGTCGAAGTGGACCAGCTTCCCCGCCACCTGCCCGCCGGATTCCACCTCTGACCCAATTGCAGGTCCCGCCTTTTTCACCCCGCCAGAGGCTGACCGGCTTTTTCCAGCCGAACTAGTCCTTTTCCTGATCAAACAGCAGAGCAAAACAAAGCAGAATAGGAGGATGAGAGCGAGGGTGCATCCCACGGCGATCAGGACTATCTCCCTAGTATTCAATTTCCGATGATGGGTTTCCTGAGGGAACTGAATTTCGGACGATGGCGGAGGAGAAGACGGACAAGCAACTGAAACGGCATATCCACAGAGCTGTAAATTCCCTTTGAAGGAGCTGGAATTGAATTTTTCGGATAGAAGAAGCGGAACCAGACCCGAGAGATTATTGAAAGAAACGTTGAAAACCCCCAAATCAGCTAAATCAGCGATTGTGGCCGGAATTGGTCCGATGAGATTGTTCTCGGCGATATCCAGTCGGGATAGCCCGGAGATTTTTCCGAGCGTGGACGGAATCGGGCCGCCCAAGTGATTTCTCCTTAACACAAGAACAGAGAGATTTTGAAGCCTATCTACAGCTTCAGGGATCTGATTCTCAATGCGATTGTTGCCAAGATTCAATTGAGTGAGCGCCGATAAGTTGCAGATATTCACAGATAAGAGTCCATCGATCTCATTGTCGGACAGATCAAGAATTCGAAGCTTGGACAGTGTCCCGAGCTCGTCGGGAATTCTTCCACTGATCTTATTGTGATTAAGGAGGATCTCTTCTAGCCCACTGAGCTCGCCGAGAGAAGAAGGAATTGAACCAGACAGATTGTTATGCTGTAGATCGAGATATGTGAGCTGAAACGATCGAGTAAGGCCCACTGGGATGGGACCCACAAACTCATTGTAGCTGAGATTGAGCCTGTGGAGTCTGGTTGAGTTGGAAAGGCCGGCAGGAATCAGTCCAGTAAGGAAATTGTTGCTGAGATCAAGCGTCCTGAGTTGGGGCCAGTTGGCGATCGACGGTGGGATGGAGCCTGAAAGGCGATTGTTGAAGAGAATGACCCCTCTGAGATTGCGAAGAAGCCCGAGAGATGAAGGTATCTGGCCTTGTATGAAATTGTCATGGAGGCTTAGCTTCCGGAGGGCTGATAGATGGCCCACCTGTTCGGAGATCTCACCACCCAATCCTTTCCATGGGAGCTGGATTGTTGTTACCTGTCCATTGATGCATTTGATTCCGGCCCACCCACCTGAACAGGCGGTAGCGCCACTGTCGTTCCAGCTATTCAAGATGCCTCTTCGATCAATCAATGCGTGTTTGAAGGCCAGCAGTGCCTGGTAATCGGACAGTGTTTCTATGATGCTCCCACCATCCGATGGCTGGCATGAGACCGGGTAGATAGAAAAGATGAGAAATTGAAGAAGTAGAATTATGTAGCTGAAATCGACGAATTTGAAATGAAATCCAAAATGCTGAAATGGGTATTCGCGGAATGAGAGTTTTTTCCAATTTCTGCTCTTTTTATTTGGAATTGGGTGCTGTTTTGATGTTGTTTGGATTGGGAATTGGGAATTGTGAAATGGGTGTTTGAGGAACCTGTGGGAAATGAGGTGGGGAGGCTCCATTGCAACTGAGAAGATTTGAGGAATGTGATTTGGAAAGAGATTGGTTTTCTTCCTCTCTCTGCTTCTGGTGTTGATACAGAGAGAGAGAGAGAGAGAGAGAGAGAGAGGTGCTGTTTCCTCCCTCTTCTGCTTCTGGTTTTGATAACAGAAGTTGGAGAGAGAGAGAGTAGAAATCCAAGTGGCAAAAGGTAATAGTCAGAGAATCTTATTTAGGAGGAGAGATGGTGATTGGTACTCGCGAGAGTAGGATTCCGACTCCTGTACCCTCCTGACCACAGTTGAAAAACCCGAAAACTCGACTCAATGTTCACTCGGGTCGGCTTGACTCGATGACAAGACCCGACTTTACTCATATGTTTATTTAATTATTATAAATTAAAATATTGCTAAGTGTGCGTTTGGTTACACCAAATATCATGAATTGATACACCAAATATCATAATATCTGATACAACCAAACACACCCCTAATGTAAATGAATAATTAAAATTAGGGGTGTATATCGAGTCCAATCGAGTCGAGCTGGTCTCAGCTTGACTCGGCTCGACCACTGGCTGGCCTCAGCTCGAACTCGGCTCGGCTCGGTCCTCAAGCCTGACTAGCCAGCTCAGCTCGGTTCAATCAGCAGCTCGAGCCAGCTTGGGCCGAGTTTGCTATTGAAACATTTCCACATACACCTGGACCGCACCTTCAAAATCTCTCTGGATGTGAAACAGAAGCAATGGTTTTACAAATATTTTATCAAACACCTCCTAAGCAATATAAAAATCAAGAAAAATCAAGAAAAAAAGAATATTTGTTTCATGTACATACATTTCTTGCCACTAGCCACACTTCATTGAATCATTTTATCAAACAATTTTTTTAATTATTTTTTTTTGTTAGCTTGTTAGTAAACCCCACTGTTAGTTCACACTTCACTGTTAGCCACCCCCACTAGGGATCAATATCAGGACCTCAGTGTTGAAACAAGGTATCTTTCACTCAGTCTACCACTTGAACTATGGATCAGGGTGTCATTTTATCAAACACTTGGTGAGCAACATCGATGGCAAAGTAACCAAGTCACCAAACTAGTTTGATCCGAGTTCAATTCGAGCTGGATTCGATTCGAGTCGAGTTGAGCTGGGGCCTACTGGAACTCGGCTCGAACTCATTTTCCAGCTTAAAAAATCAGCTCACCTTGGCTCGAACTCAACTTCGAATCGAGTCGAATCGAACTTTTTCGAGTCGAGTCCACCGAGCTAACCGAGCTAGCTCGATTCGTGTACACCTCTACTTAAAATATTTAAATTATGTATAAGTAATATACGACACTGTGGGGCCCACCATGATGTCTTTGTTATATCCACTCCATTCATCAATTTCAACATATCATTGAAAGAAACGAGCCCAAACATGAGGTAAATCAAAATATCAAGTGGGCCACACCATGGGAAATAGTAGGGATGGAAACTCCCACGGTTGAACCTTTCTAGGGTCCCCTGTGATGTTTATAATCCATCCGACACGCTCATGAGGCAATTCTCACCTGGATGAAGGGAAAACACAGTTATCATCCTGATCTAAAACTTCTCTTACCCTGAGAAGATATCAAAAATGGACGTCCAATCCCCAACTTTTCTTTTTGTGTGGTTAACCTAAGTTTTGGATCTCCATCGTATTCGTTCTGATGCCATAAAATAAATTGGGAAAACTGATGGACGGAGTGGATATAACAAAAAAAATACGGTGGACCCCACAGAAAGACAAGTGTCCTCCCATCATTGGATGGGCAGTACCATTACAAAAAACGACGGTTCGAAAGGAATTGACCAATGGCCTACATCTGACACATCTGTGGCCCACCTAATGTCCAGGCGGCCAGATAATTGGGCAGTGAAGCATCCACAATGGACCACCTGATTAACGGCTAGGATTAAGCACCCCCGCGATTAGAGAAAGTACACTCGCGAGTAGCCTTAGAACGGCTCTGTTTGGGAGATGACGTCAGATGACGGCATATAGATTGACTTCAAAGCCCCTTCCTTAGAAAGGGCAGTTATTAGGTATTAAAAGCATTAAGAGATCCAATGCTCCGGAGCGCTGCGACCACGTGCTTCCATATTCCGTGCTGTACACGTGGCATGTGTTTTATGATGATCACAGCCGTTAATTCACTAACCCTAATGAATCAACATATTTTCAAAGAATCTGATCGACTGATTCTCTCTACCTTTCAGTAAGAATTATATTCCACCGCTTAAGGAGTTAGATCCTTCCAATCGTTGTGACTTTGAATTGACGGTCCAGATCTTATTATCCATGTGGACAGGGAGGCTTGTTGGCTCTGATGCCCATCAAGGCACTGTATCAGCTCCTGTTATAGAAATGCTCTAGCCGAAAGTTTGTACAGTATCGTTAGTACCGTTGGGGCTTTCAGTTTGTACATGTGGGGGCCAGTGCTTCATTGATCCAAACCGTTGAAATTGTGGGACCCCCTTTGTATCATCCGTTTACCAAATGTCTCCCATATGGAAAAACACTAATCCTTGAAAAGGTGACCAACAAATGCAGTCGATTAAGAAAGCGAAGCAACGGTTCACATCCATCAATGGAGAGGCCTCGAAATGGCCTTTTTTTTTAATGCATGGGCCATCCATGCTTTAACACATCATATTAACGGTTTGGATTGCTGAACTAAGGCCTCATCATCCTGATGTGGCCGGTCCTTACGAGTGGGGCCCATGGTTCTGTGATCCAATGGGGCACACTTTTCAAAGGGATGTTCTAAAAATCATCTGGAGGATCCTGTCATCCAAATCTTCAACCTCTTTGATGGATGGTTGATGTGAGTTCTCTTGACTGTCCATATGTAGGCCACTGATCCAACGGCTACGATCTTACCATCTGACAGATTTTTGGCGTTATATTCCTTTTAGGTTTTATTTTATTGAGCTAAACGGCTAGTTTTTGTTTTTTTTATACAGTAGCAGGCGTGGAACATGTCTCCTCTTATCTGAGGAGCGCGCCTCCAACGGCTATATTTTTGTGGGTCCCACTTCCACATTCGTCAAATTACGTACACCACCATTGCTATACGGAGAGATCCGACGGCTACTATCGAGAGTATGGGCCACCACGAAAGTTCTATGGGGCCTGACGAGTGGGCCCCACTGAATTTTATGGTCTAAAATTGCGAAATCTGCGACGGTCGGTGGAGAGGTCTGAACTTTGCTAGTCGAGCTAATCGAGGCTGTTCAGAAGGTGGGCCCCACTTGTATGGCCTTAAGGGTATTCAATCACGAGGCGGGAGAACATATCAACGGTTGGATCATCGGATCATGGGCCCCACACGTTTTGAGAAAGAACTTTGACTGAGTCGCCTATCCGTTTGTAGATGGGAAGGCATCTATATTCAGTGACCTGGACTTTTATGTGGCTGAATATAATAAGAAAGGCACTCGCGCGCGTGAAGTGGATGAGTTGTATACCTCTCACACGCGCAAGATCCAGACCATTCATCGAGTGCATTCGACTGAGAATATTCTTTACCAAAAAATCCGTCAGTCTCGATATTCATATGGTCCATAATAGTCGGTTGAGTAGAGACTGTTGATCATTTTTAATTGCTATTTTTTCTCATAAAGTGTGGTTCACATATTAATAGGCCTAAATATTATTAATAAAGGATTTCTCACTGTGGAATCCTCCTTTTGTATGGCATGGATACTTCATATGAATACCCTATCAGCAAGTATGCTGCAAAGATCCTTTTCCATCTCACGCGCGCATGGCCATTGTTTCCCTTTTGTTTGCCCTTTCATATGGCCTTGCCTTTTGCAGGCAGGCACGTACGACAGTGCTGGGATTGCGCAGCACACGGCACCGATGTCGGTTATGAAGGAAAGGTTGTGGACCACCATGATTTATCCACGTCGTCCATCCAATTTCCAGCTCATTTTGTGCATGAGCTAAAAAATGAGACAGATACAAATCTCAGGTGGACCACATCACAGGAAACGGGTTTGGATCCTCCCATCTAGGAGACTTGGTTGTTGGGGCCATCAACGGTCTGGATCACAAAACCATGGGCCCACCTGTACCGAGGACTTAAGATGCTAACGTATATCGAAGGAGGAAACGGATCGGTACTCCCTCTGCCACCAGCCAATGGCTGATGGTCGGTGCTCTGTGTGCCCCACCATGAAGTATGTGTTTCATCCATGCCGTCCATCTAATTTTTAAGATCATTTTATAGTATGAGACCAAAAATGAGTTATATCCCAATATCAAGTGGACCACATTACAGGAAACGTGTGTTGAATGAACGTAGACCATTAAAACTTTTTAGAGGCCATTAAAGTTTTCGATCAAGCTTGATCTTTGTTTTTTTCACTTCATCTGGGTCTATATGACCTAATCAACAGATTCGATGTCAAATAAACAGTACAATGGGCCTTAGGAGGATTTTAATGGTGGATATCCAATCACCGTTGTTTTCCTGTGGTGTGGTCCACCTGAGATTTATATACCTCTAATTTTTGGGATCAAGCCCTCAAATGATCTGTAAAAATGGATGAAGGGCATGGATGAAACACATAGATCATGGTGGGGCCCACAGAGCATCGACCATCAGCCACAGGGCTGGTGGCAGAGGGAGTAGCCAATCGGTTTCCATCGAAGGATGCAACTTGCTTGTGGGGCCCACCTGATGTTTGTTTACATCCAAAACTTTCTTGGGAGAGGCGAGTTCTGGATCAGGTTGATATTCGTCTTTTTCTATTCATCCAAGTGGAAATCACCTTCTGAACGGTTTGGATGGCATGGAAACACCGTAGTGGGCCTCAAGAAGCTTTCAACGGTGGGCATGTCTATCTAATGTGCTGTTGCTCAATGGAGTTTCTGGGTATTCTCATGTTTTTAACCCATGCGCTAAAATGAGCTGGGAAAACGGCTGGATGGAGTGGATACAACCCAAACATCAGTGGGCCCCACAGGAGCTTTAAGGTTACAGGAGATCCATTTTCTATATCCTCTCCAGTTGAGGATCATGGACACCGACAGCAGGGAGTTAAATGCTCTCTGTGCAGCCATGACGTGGCAAACAGGAAAAGGCCACGTGGGCAAGAGTTTATGGATCAGACCGTGACGTGTGTTTTATTAAAATTATTCATTTATTTTTGCAGTTCATTTTAAATCATGAGCCCAAAGTTGGAAGTATATACAAAGTTCAAGTAGACCACACCACAATAATTATTGGAATAATAACACTAACGGTTGAAACCTTCTTAAACTCTACATTAATGTTTATTTGTAACACAACCTATTTATGAAGTCACACATAGAGCCGTACACCTGTTGAACGAGTTGAGCTTGGCACAGCTCGACTTGGCTCGGCCACCAGCTGACCCTAACTTGAACTTAGTTAAGCTCAATCTTCATGCCGGATGGGCCAGCTCGGCTTGGTTCAGTCAACAGCTGGCCAGTTTTAGCTGAGTTCAAGCATGTGTAGCATTTTCTTATACACATGAAATGCATCTTCATTTTCTCACAATTTACAAAACAACGACAACAATTTACAAGTATTTCATCAAACACTAAGTAAGCAACATTAAAATTAAGATCCAAGGGTAGCTTTATCATGTAATGGTTATTTTTTTGGTAGTGATTTATTTCATATCTATACCTTCCTCGCCATCGACCGATTCCACAGAGAATTTATCCACCCGAAACAACACTTCGTTGAGTTATTTCATCAAACACTTGGTGAGCACCATCAATCTCAAAATAACCTAAGTCACTGAACTAGCTTGATCTGAGTTCAATTCCAGTTGTGGTTCAATCCGAGTCAATGCAAGCTAAGCCAAGCTCGAAATTTTTCCGAGCTCCAAAAATCAGCTCAAACTCAATTTGAATCGAGCCACGTTGAGTGAGTTAACCAAGCTACCTCAATCCATGTACAACTCTAGTCACACACACGTGAATGATGGATGAGTAGAAGACACAAATACCAACTTATCAAAAACTTATATTTCTTCCCCCGAAGTTTTCAACATATGGCATTTAATTTCCATTATTTCTTGTAGTGTGGCCTACTTTAACTTTAGATATGCTTTAATTTTGGTCTCACGGCCAACAATGAGTTGGCAAAATAGATAAAATGCATGGATAATATATATATATATATATATATATATATATATATATATATATATATATATATATATATTACAGTGCTCCTGTAAAGTCTAACTATTATGAAGTCACCTTTGTATGTTTATATCAGATGTGGGACCCACACTAAAATATGTCTATTTTTTCTACTGAGCTGAACAGCTAATAAAATCACATGACACATTTCTTCACTGACATGTTACCGTTAAAGAGAGGGTGTATAGGTAAATCTGCCTCGGTGGATCATATAATTCTTCGGGTGGCAGTGGGTCCCACTCGTTCCCTTAACGGGCCTACAATTCATACCTGAGCCCAACCCATAACCTTGAATTATGACAGTTTCAGGCCCATGTATCTGAATAAGCGCGGCCATAAATCGATAAAGGTGTTTCTCGGGGGCACAGCATGGTGTGCAGAACCCTGATTGTGGGGCCCACCTTGATGTATGTGACTTAGATCCATGCTGTTCATCCGTTTTGAAAACTTAGTTTAGATGATGATTCCAAAAGTGAAGTAGATCCAACTCTCAGGTGGACCACAGCAGAGGAAAATGTTGTGATTGAATACACACCATTAAAAAGCATATGGGTGCCACTAATGTTTATTTACCATCCAACCTGTTGATAAAGTCACAATGACCTAGACGAAGTGACGACACAAATATCAGCTTGATCCAAAACTTTTTGGTGGCACACAAAAAGTTTTTAGTGGTCAATCATAAATGTTTTCTATGGTGTGGTCCACCTAAGATTTTTATATTCTCCATTTTGGAATCATGCCTTAAAATGATCTTTCAAAACGGATGAACGGAACAGATGTTATGAAAATATATCATAGTGGGCCCCACAGTGAGGGATCCACCCACCTCGGTGGATCAGGGAAAGCCACGCCCGTTCGTCCCGACAGCCTGCAGTGGGCCCCACCCATGCAGTGGTGCGATAGTAACTCTAGCATGTGGGGCCCATTTCCGTAGAGGTAACTGGTAAGTGAAGAATTGTGGGGCAGTGCTACGTGGACCCCACCATGATGTATGCGTTTCTTCGACGCCGTCCATCCATTTTGAAAGATAATTATAGGGCCTTATCCCAAAACTGAGGTGGATCTAAATCTCAGGTGGACCACACCATGGGAAAATAGTAGTAATTGAATCTCCACCATTAAAAACCTCCTGGGCCCACTATAACCAAACTGTTGATCGGGTCATACAGACTTGTATGAAAGTAAAAAATATATATTAGCTTGATCCAAAACTTTTGTGCCCTCCAAGAAGTTTTAATGGTGGGCGTTCAGTCAACAATGTGCAGTCCACTTGAGATTTGGATCAACCTTATTTTGGGCCAATACCATAAAATGATCTGGAAAAATGGGTGGACGGCATGGATGAAACATAAACCATCAGCCCAAGAGAAGTAAAGATGGGTATACGCAAAATCATGAAAAAAAAAAAATAAGGCCCACTCATCAAGCACTCCACACACACGTGCATCGAATGTGGACCTTTGGTTTGTATTTTCAGACCATCTTTTAATATCCCCTACATGATATGCAGACCAGCATGTTTATCCGGACGGTGTGATCTACCACACCCACCAGTTCAGATGTCCCTAAGGGGGGCCAACATGTTCATTTCAACGGCCTGATCCACCTTGATGTCCGTAGGCACGTGAGGTTCGGCACATGATCTATAAGTGGGGTTGACCGTATTTACAGGAATGCCCTCTAACCCTGAGCTGTGAGGGGTCCACCATCATGTCTGTGTTATATCCACTCCATCCATCCATTTCAGCAGCTCATTTAATACATGAGCCAAAAAATGAAGCAGATTGAAAACTCAAGTGGGCCACACTACAGGAAACAGGCAGGATGGAAACGTCCACCGTTGAATCCATACAGGGGGTCCATCGTGATGTTCACATGCCATCCAACCCATTCATAACGTGATTTCCACCAGGATGAAGGGATAACACAATTATCAGCCTGACCCAAAACCTATGTGGCTCCAAGAATGTTTCAACGGTAGGTTATCCATCCCTTTTTTTTTTTGTGGTGTGGTCCACTATAGTTTTTAATTTACCTGATTTTTGGAATTTTAAAATCACATCTTAAAATTAACTGGCACAAATGATGGATAAAGTGAATATAACATAGACCCACAAAACTTACGGTTAAAGGAAATTTATGGGTCAAATATTCTTATTCGTACATGAAATCATTTAGTCTTTTGTGAACATTGTACAATAGTTGGAAAACATACATTGCAGTTTATAAGAACCCAAGGAGGAACGTTGATATTTGGTGGGCCATTCAATCACAAGGCTCATAACCTTAACAGGTCGTGTCAAACCGATGCGTTCACGAGTGTTTGGGTAATACAATTGCCACTTTTCGGAAGATGCTCTTTCTTTTTTTCTTTTCTTTTTTAATGCACTTCTGACAAACATACATTACATAAGCACTCGAACCCATAACCTCAGTGTTAAAATGCACTCTATCTAACATTAAGCTGTAGGTTATTTCTTTTTTTTTTTCTTTTTTTTTTTTTAATTCGCTTCTGACAAACACACACTACATGAGCACTCGAACCTATAACCTCAATGTTAAAATACACTCTATCTAACATTAAGCTGTAGGTTAGAACCCACCATCAAGGAACTATCATCTTGTGATTGAGTCTTTCTTTGTAGAACTTTCAACTTGAACTCACTCCTAACAAGTGACTCTTATCTCAGCCTTCGTTCTACATGTTCCAACCATGCAAGTCTATTCTTGTCTTATTATTTATTGGTGCTACGCTTTAAGTTTCATCAAATGCATTAATTGAAATTCTAGAGGCACATGTTAAACAATTCATCTACCTGCTTTAATTCTATTAACAACATCTTTTTCAATCCCTTCATTCGCTCAAGTTATTTAGCCTAAGTGTCATTTGATAAACTGAAAAATAAGATTTGAAAATTAATTTAACTACTGAAAGTTTCAACTGTTGAATTCAAGTACTTGTAAGCATTTAAAAAATCTATTTAGTAATTTATTTAATTTTTTTAAAGGTTTTTATATATGAAAATAAGTACATTTTTTTTTACGAAAACCTATTTGATAAAAACAAACTACATATGTATGAAACTTGACGGTATGTTATATTTGCCTAGTTTGTCTCAATTTCTATCTTTTGAAGAATATGAGACAACATGCTATTGTCGTGCTGTCAAATTCAGCACACCTATTTTCCATCCACAAACATTTCTCAAACATTACCCCTCAAATAATAGACCATGTGCTATACTCTTCTTGAAAGAATAATCATGGCCCTTCGATAATATTAATCACTGGGTACCATTGAATTAAATAAATATATGAAATAATATTTTAATTGGAACGTTATTTCAACGAGAACATTCTCATTGTCCTCATAAGGAGGGCAATTTGAAGGGTCAACAATAAGCTTTCAATCCCCACTACTTCATTAGAATTTTGTAATAAATTAAGTTCATTTAGCTTCCATGGTCCAATCAATCTTCAATGGCTATGATTGAAAATAGCACCCACTGGGCATTTCCATCCATCTGACGAATACCTTGTAAATAGAATGATCTGAGGGGGTCACTACAAAATATACTTACAACTATCAATCTAAACCATCCATTTAGTCAACGCTACCTCGGATCGCTTATAATTCTCATGAAGGGTTACAACCATCTGATTTATGGGGACAGATTTTCACGGTTAAAACATTCATAGGGCCCAACATAACCTTTATTTTCCATCCAATCTGTTCATAAGGGCCCGCCATAACCTTTATTTTCCATCAAATCTGTTCATAAGGTCAAAAAGACATGGATGAAGAGGAAAAACAAAACAAATTTCATATTGATCCAAAACTTCTGTGATCCCCAAAAGGGTTTCAATGGTAGACGTTCAATCCCCTACTACTTTTTGCAGTGTGGTCCACTTGATCGTTAGATCTATCTTATTTTTCATCTCAAGCCTTACAACAAGCTCTCCAAATGGATGGACAGTTCCAACATAACAAATACCTCATGATGGGACCCACAGAACTTTTTAAAAAGTTGACAGGAATATGTTGGTCAACATTCAACCAAAATTTTAAAAGACAGTAAGTTTTAAGCCAAGTTGCGATAGCTGAAAAAAAAAAAAAAAAAAAAAAACTTAAAATTTAAATAATTTTTCCAATTAAGCATTGAAGGTCTTTTGGCTACCAAAGGGTTTGAATTACCAAAATCAATGAAAATTGCATTTTTCAGTAATAAGTTACAAAATTAAGTTTTACCAAACACATCCTAAGATATTCTAAAAATGATGTTCGACTGACAATCTCAACTAATTCTCAGTTTCATTACCATAGGAATTTTGTGCTCTCATTGTCGATCCCTTGCCAACGTAAAGAAAGAGGTTAGCTAACATAAAACTTTGGACACAACTTTTCTCATAAATCCTGACAATCATGATAATCTAACAGATCCCAAAATGAACGGCCAAGATGAAATGGTAGTTATATTCTTTTTATCTGCTTGACCTGTTATGTTTGGAATATTCATCCAAACAAATCAACCTCTATGACCAATCACTCCCTTTCGAATGACCAAACTACAACTCAGATCTTGCATACATTTTCAGCCTAGTGGTTTAAAACAACGGCTAGAACATCCCTAATAAATCTCCAAACATAAACCTGTGTGAAGGAATTCCTTGTCGCAGCTAGGCATTGCTTTCCAAATGATCATCTCTAAGAAGAAACACCATATCCCTTTCTTGATGGGAATCCCATGCACTCATGGTCCTTCCTTATCAAGGAAACAATCCACCACCATTCAGCTTAGGTTTTAATAACCTAGTTGCTCTGCTTGGCTGCTTATATGCCCAACCATCTAGTCTAATATGGGTTTGACAATGTGGTCAATGTCATTCCAAGTAAGGCAGAGACGCCTTTTAATGTTTATAGTTGAAAGAAATTATTTTGATACCATGTTGTGATAGTAAGCTTTCATAAAAATAAATGCAATATATAGCAACCAATGTTCAAAGTATCAGTATTGCTAGAAGTTTCATTGCCCAGAGATACGAAAACAATATCAATATTGCTAATAATATCTCCAATAACAAGAAATACAGAGAAACATTGAAAAAACATAGGGAAAAATTAGAATTTTCTGAGCGATCCCTTCTAAGAGAAAATATGTGGGCCATGTGTGCATCATCTCCAGAGATCTGGACCATTCATCAAGTATTGGACAGACCCATTTTTTTGAAAACTCGACAGTTAGAAAAAGGTCCAAGACCATCACAAGCTCCAAATCAAAGATGCCCTGCAATGCATGTGACGTGCTTACTCGAAGCCGTCATCATGATGGCAGTCATAGCCCCATCACAATCCAAGCTCAAAACCTTATGAACCTTGTTCTTCTGGACATTCAGAATAAAAATTCTATACAATCGCTTCCAAAATTAAGCTGGTAGTTCAGTCACTTCAACCTTAGCTTATTAGCAATCATGCATTTTATCAACAAACCAATCTGCACCACTGGATCCTTACTCTTGCTCCAGTGGTAGACTCTTAGGAGTTTCAACAGCCGGTCAAGGTTCGAGGATATCCATAGGTGGTGAAATCCCACTATAGTGTGAGTGTGTGGGGGTATGTGTGCATGTGTAAAAAAAATATTAATAATAAATAAATTGGCCACCATTCAACCCAGTTTTTATAACCTAGTCACAATTCATGTCTGCTTATATGCCCACCACCTAACCATATAGTCCTCATTTCATGTTTTTTTAAATAATAAAAAATATAAAATCTGCTCTTATATCATGTTATGATTGTAAATATTTATAAAAATAGACACACCAAAGGTTGATCCACATGGTTGATATTGCGGGACTCACTGCTTCAAAAGATCCATTCTATTGATCAATTTATTTTGAGATTTGGAGATTAACATCCCCTTTTTTCCAAATATATCAGTTCTAGGCAAAGCCATGAATATAAGGTTCATGGTCTGTCCAATACCTGATGAATGTCCAGATCTCTGGATATGATGCACACGATCCACACCCCTCTGATACTCATGATGCATTCAAACCCTACTTCAAATGTAGGTTAACATGGAGATATTATCACATACACCAGCCAACCTTTCACTCACTGTCCAAGTCCTTCACTACCATGTCTAAGAGGTGTTTGCCTGAAAACATTCCATCCCAATGCATTGCAGTTGATCTTAAGCCTTTGAATTTGGGACATCTTACAACAACCCAAACCGTTAATACCGCAACTCTCACTTGATATGGCAGAAATTCAACAAACAAACACTCTCAGTTAAAATATTTCAACCATTCGATAATTTGGCTATTTTTCTTTGAACATCAACAATGTATCTGCCAATACATGCAATCTGCAGAGCAATAAGCAGCTTGACTGGACTATTGGCTGAAAGAGTGTGAGAACCAAAATCCCACTTCTTTTTTTTGTGTGAGAAGGGCTTCTTAAAAGGGCTGAAGCTAAAAGCCACTTCCTTCTTCTTCCCTTCTTACATTCTTGTGTCCACCAAGGTTGAAAGTATAGTATGAAACCGATACGTATCAGCAAATGTGTACTGGTGCCTGTTACATCGCCCATCGACAATATGAGTGTATCAGCCCGAACAACCCATTACAGGGCAAACAGGTCATATTGGTGGTGAATAACAAGATACTTGATGCACTGAGCCTTGGTGTTCCGGGCCTCTTCTTTTTTCCTTTAATTTTGAAGTTCGGTAAGCGGTTTGTAGATGAAACAACAACAACCGGTCAGTTTCCTTCTGGTTAATATAGCTACAGCCACCTAGGCAATTGCAAGAAATGGGCAATCAAAAGATACCGTCTCTTGGTACATGTAGCCCAAAAGAAAGAAAGAAAGAAAAAAGAAAAAAAGAGGTGAACTGATAACATACAGGCCAGTGTACTGCAGCTTGGGGCACTGTATAATCTTTACTGTCAACCACACCACTTGTGCAAGACATAAGTGCCATGAAAGCAGTAGGCCCAACCATCAAGATCACCCTTATTGAGAATCGAGCTTATCAGCACAATTGGTTATTCATTGATTCCAACAGCATGGCCCCACTTGATGAGTGGAATGGCCTGAATTTGTCCTAGGTGATTTTCATGGTGGGCCATATTATTGTCCTACACAAGTGGCGTGTTAGCGGGAAAGATAACAACATAGCACAAGTGATCAAATTCTCAAGGAAAAAGTTAGGAAAAAAAACATCGCCATTAGACGAGAACAATAAGTCATGACCCTGAAAATGAACAGGACAGAAGTGGAGGGACCGAACCCGCAAACCCTAGAATCATAAGAAAATCCCTAAAATATATAGGGCGATTCCTACCAATTTCAGATATGATACATAAAAACCTATGTTTACTTGCCATTTAGTTGGGTTTTCAAATCCCGGCCCTATTTAACAAGCCTTCCTATCCCCTCAAGAACCTTTAATAGTCCTTTTCTAGTCTTCCTCGCAATCATGTTTCGCCAATCATTCCTAAGGCCCTATACTTGGTAGGTTAACGAGCCTTCCTATCCCTCGATAACCTTGATCCAAGTCCTTATTCTAGTCTTCTTTTTCTGCTAATCTGTTAGATTGGTGGAAACAAAAAGTAGAGATGAGGAA
>JAJHSJ010000186.1:35000-46686 GCA_021015155.1 Magnolia officinalis | reverse complement strand
TTAAATACTCTAAAATAATTTGGAAAAATGGATGGGCAGTGTGGATAAAATTCATACATCACGGTAGGGTACACGAACCAAGCTAACTCGGTTAGCTCGGTCGACTCGTCTCGAAAAAGCTTGATTCAACTCGGTTCGGAGCTAAGTTCGAGCCGAGTTGAGCTGATTTTTTTAGCTCGAAAATGAGTTTGAGCCGAGTTCGAGCTGGCCCCAGCTTGACTTGACTCGGATCAAATCTAGCTCGAATCGAACTCGGATCGAACCAGTTAGGTGACTCGGTTGCTTTGATATTGATGTTGCTCACCAAGTGTTTGATGAAATGACTCAAGGAAGTGTGGCCGGTGGCGTGGTTGGTGGCAAGGAAGGTATGTACATGAAATAAATACCCTTTCTTCTTAGTTTTTATGTTGCTTAGAAGGTGTTTGATAAAATATCTTGAAAACCATTGTTGTTATTTCCATACAGTGGGATTTGAAGGTGCAGTACAAGTTTTTGTGGAAATGCTGCACAGGTGAACTCAGCTCGATCTTAGCTTGAACTCGGCTCGAA
The DNA here is from genome assembly GCA_021015155.1 of Magnolia officinalis. NCBI lineage: Eukaryota > Viridiplantae > Streptophyta > Magnoliopsida > Magnoliales > Magnoliaceae > Magnolia > Magnolia officinalis. The sequence continues at coordinate 46,137 of JAJHSJ010000186.1, read as the reverse complement.
CTGGTCCAAGTTACTAACCGAACCGAGATGAGTTGGCCAGTCAGGCTCGAGGATGAGCCAAGCCGAGTTCGAGCTGAGGTCAGCTAGTGGCCGAGCCGAGTCGAGCTGAAGCCGGCTCAACTCGGTTCGACTCGATGTACACCCCTACATCACGGTTGCCCCTCAGTTAACCTGGAGCCTCCACTTGTACCAAGCTCCGAACAAGCAGAGGTTGACGTAGAGTCCTACCCCGCCCGTCTCCAGCTCAGAATGGTTAGGAGGTTTGAGTGGCCACCATGATGTATGGGTCTTATCCACGGACGCGGATTGCGTCCTACCCCCGCCCGGAAGGTAATCCATCTAGGTAGGGCTCTGTGGGGCCCGTCGTGATGTGAGTGTTTTATCCACGCCGTTCATCACTTTTTTCAGATCATTTAAAGGTATGATACTAAAAATGAAGCACATCCACAGCTCCAGTGGATCACACCAAAGGAAGCTGCAATGATAATGACACCCACTGTTGAAACCTTTCTAAGGGCCACCGTGATGTTTTTTGACCATCCAACCTATTAATAAGGTCATGTAGATGTGGATGAAGCGAAAAAACAAATATCAGCTTGATCCGAAACTTCTCCATTTCCCAAGAAGTTTTTAATGGAGGAAGTTCAATACCCACTTCGTGGTCCACTTAAGCCATGTAACTGCCTCATTGTTTGGCTCATACCTTAAAATGATCTAAAAACGATGAACGGCGTGGATAAAACACTTACATCAAGGTGGGCCCAACAGAGCCCTGCCCGGACGGATTACCGTCCGGGCAGGGATCCGCGTCCCTTATCCACACCGTCCATCCATTTTTTTCGTATCATTTTAACATATAAGCCCAAAAATAAGTCAGATCCAATGTTTAAGTGAACTATGAAATTGGATTAAACTTTTACTATTGAAAACTTCTTAGGAGCCACAAAAGCTTTGGATGGAGTTGATATTTGTGTTCTCTTTTCTTCCAGGTGTATGTAACTTTATGAATAGGTTGGAAGGTAAATAAACATTACTGTGGCCCCTAAAAAGTTTCAACGGTTAGAATCATTATCACTGCTTCTTCCTATGGTGTGGTCCACCTTAGATCTGCCTCATTTTTGGGATTGTATTCTAAAATGATTAAAATATTAAATATTTAAAAAAAAAAAAAAAAAAAAAAAAAAAAAAAAGATGAACGGTGTGAGTGTGTGAATAAGACCCATATATCACGGTGGCCACTCAAAGCACTTGCCTGTTCTCAGCTGGAGACGCAGGGTAGACGCACACCCTGATCCATAGCCCAAGTGGTAGACTGAGTGAAAGATACCTCGTTTCAACACTGAGGGGCGTTTGGCGCATGGTATTAGATGGGATTAGGTGGGATGGAATTGCATTTGGTCCCGTGCCAATTTCACTCAATGTTTGGGAAGAATGGAAAAGCTTAGAATTAGATTAGATGGAATTGCATTGGGTCACGTGCCAATTCCACTCAATGTTAGCAAGTTGTGTAGGTCCCACTATGATGTGTGGGCTATATCCACACTATCCACCTATTTTTCGAGATTGTTTTAGAGCATGGGCAAAAAATTAGGTAGATCTAAAACTCAAGTGGACCCCACCATAGAAGCAGCGGGATTGAATACCTACCGTTGAAAACTTCTTTGGGGCCATGTAAGTTTTGGATCTGCCTCATTTTTAAACAGATGAACGGTTTGGATATAAATGTGTTATTCTCAATAATTTCAAATGATGGTGGGTATATGTTCAATGTACCACCGTATTACAAACATAGCATGGAATTAAGCTTATCCCATGGTAATAGGGGACAATCCCTGCCATATGTAATAATTATGTTTTTTGAATCTCATCCCACCTAATCCTTCCCAATACCATGGTGTTTGGCGCATGGATATATCCATCATCATTTGAAACTATTGAGAATAACACATGTGTTATATCCAACCGTTCATCGGGTTTGTAACCTCATTTTATAACATGGGCCTAAAATGAGACAAATCCAAAACTTATGTGGTCCCAAAGAAGTTTTTAACGGTAGGTATTCAATCCCCACTGCTTTCTATGGTGGGTCCACTTGAGCTTTAGATCTACTTGATGTTTTGGCCCATGCTAAAATGATCTCGAAGAATGGGTGGACGGTGTGGATATAGCCCACACATCATAGTGGGACCTATGCAACTTGCTAACATTGAGGGAATTGGCACGTGACCCAATGCAATTCCATCTAATCTAATTTCAAGTTTTTCCATTCTTCCCAAACATTGAGTGGAATGGCATGGGACCAAATGCAATTCCATCCCACCTAATCCCATCTAATACCATGCACCGGACGAACCATGCGTACTGAGTTACACAGTATGCTATATAGCTGACATACGTAGGACGAAAGATGATTGCTGCGCTCCTCGAGCTCCGAGTTGTAGAGATCAAAGTTACATGAGACCTACCATGATGAATTTATTATATTTACACCGTTCATCCATTTTTCGAGATCATTTTAGAGCATTATCCAAAAAATTAATCGTATCCAAAGATCAACTGGACCACATTACAAATAGCAGCAGGGATAATGATTTTCACCGTTAAAAAAATTCGTAAGGCCCACCATAACATTTATTTTCTATCGAACAGAGGAAACACAAATTTCGTATTGATCCTAGGCTTCTGTGGCCCCTAAAAGGGTTTCAATAGTAGATGTTCAATCCCCCACTACTTTTTGTAAGTGTGGTCCACTTGATAATTAAATATATCTTATTTTTCATCTAAGGCTTAAGAAGAGCTCGCATAATGGATGCACGGTTTGCATATAACACATGCCTCGTGATTATACCTACAGAATTTGCTGACGTCAATACACTAGCTATAACCTGGTGTGTGATACACCAGCTAATCCGGTTCCCAGCACCACATACCACCGACGTGATGTTGTATTGACGTCATCAATTTATGTGGGTCACATCATAAGTTATGTCCTGGTCGTCATGAGGGCTGAACTAAAAATAAAACAGATCCAAAGATTAAAAGTGAACTACACAGCAAAGCAGCGGTAGATTGAACCTCTACCATTGAAACCCTTACAGGGGTTACGGAAGTTTATCAATATGATATTTGTTTTTCCTCTTCTTAATGAAGAGAATGGATGGAAAATAAGAGTTATTGTGTGCCCTATGGATATTTTAATTTTGAGCTTTGAATATGACTTATTTTTTTGCCTCATGCTCTAAAATAATCTCATCAAATGAATGAATAGGTACATGTAATAAATATATCATCACGTGACACATGTAACTTTGATCTCTTTGAACTGTTCTTACCACTGGGAGCTCAAACAGCGATTGCCTTTGCACGACACGTACCCGCACCAAGCAGGTGGGTGGTGTGCAGTACACCAGCAAATCTGCTTCCAAAAATCATTTCCATGTAAAAACTTACTTTTTACACTCAAAATACATTTTTTATATTCTTATGAACAAAAATGCGCTGCACTTTCTTTTACCACTGCACTCCAGCTAACTTTTATGTTATCAATGCACTCCAACAATCGTGTGTACTTTCCAACTAATCTTTGTTAATCTTTTGTACTTTTTGACAACTTTTTCTAGCAAGAGATTAAGTCTTTAAGATAAAAAATTTAGAGTTCTTTTGCTTCTTTTTACTTATTATATTGAAATAAGTTTTTTAAGAAAATTAAAAAAAAAAAAAAGATGAAAATTTTTGCCAAATGTCCACTTGTATAAGATAGGTTCTTCTTTTTCCATTAAAAAAATATGGAGGAAAAGAAAAAGAAAAAGAAAAAACTATGAGGTTGGAAGATGGGTTATTCTTTCTTTGAATATGTTTTAATGGGTTTGCTTGTAAAGAAACCAATGGAGGGAGACGAGATGAAAACTTCAATCTAGAAGATAAGTTCTTCTTTTCCAAAAATTATTGCTTAAATAGCTTTGCTACCTACTATATAAACTTTGGGCTCACTTTTAAAAGGTCAAACAATCTCTAAATGAGATGATTCCAATGTCATTTAAAGGCTCACCGAATTATCTTTCCAATTAGTTACAAATCACCCCAATCCAACATTTAATGAAGGAGTTACGAGCATTTTCACGGAATCGTACAATGCTAAAAAAAACCACGACGTAATCTATATAGAATTGTGATTACAAGTTTAGGCCCACTTTTGAAATGTCAAACGGTGTCCAAACGAGATGAACCCAATGTCATTTAAAATATTGTCGGATTATCTTTCAAACGAGCCCAAGACTGTCCTGATTTAACTTGCAATGAGGGAGTTATAAGTGTTTTCTAGGATCACGCAATGTTTGAAAAATTGTGATTGCAGTTTGTATATAACCATAATTGCATATTTGAGCCCACTTTTGAAAGGTCAAACGATGTTCAAATGAGATGATTCTAGTGTCATTTGAAATCTCGTCAAATTATCTTTCCAACAAGCCCAATATCGCCTTGTAATGAGGGAGTTATGAACATTTACATGAGAACGGGTGAGACTAGAAAAATAAATATTGTAAATTATATAAAATCGTGATTGCAGCTTTAGGCCCATTTTTAAGAGGTCAAATGGAGTCCAAATGAGATTATTCTAATGTATTTAAAAGATCGTCAAATTATCTTTCCAACGAGCTAAGATCACATCGATCCAACCTATACGAGGGAGTCAAGAGCAATTTTGAGGGATCGCATGATGATGGAAAAGCCGTAATCGCAATCGCAATTGCGGCTTTGTGCCTACTTTTAAAATGTCAAACAACTTCTAAATGAGATGATCCTGGTGTCATTTGAAAGCCTGACGAATTATCTTTTAATGAGCTCTAGATCGCCATGATATAACCCATAACGAAGGACTTATGTGCGTTTTCATGGGATCGCGCGATGCTAGAAACTGTGATTATAGTCTAGACAGAACTGTTATCACAACTTTGGACCCACTTTGAAGGGTCAAACTCTGTCTAAATAAGATGATTTTAGTATATTTAGAATCTTGTCGAATTATCTTTCCAATGAACCCAATAACACCCCGACCTAACTTATAATGAGGAAGTTATGAGAGTTTTCGTGGGATCACATGATGTTGGAAAAACTATGATCGTAGTTAGTACAAAATTGTAATTATAGCTTTGGGCCCATTTTTAAAATTTAAACAATGTCCAAATGAGATGATTCTATTTTCATTGAAAAAGTCATCAAATTATCTTTCCAATGAGCCCAAGATCGCCATGATCCGACTTCTAACCAGATAGTTATGAACGTTTTTAGGGGATCATGCGATGCTAGAAAAATTATGATCGTAATTAGTATCGAACCATGATTGTAGTTTGGGAATCCATTTTGAAAAGCTAAACAATGTCCAAATGAAACAATTCTACTGCCATTTGAAGGCTCACCAAATTATGTTTCTAACCAGGCCAAAATCACATTGATCTGACCTGTAACAATTTATGAACATTTTTTGGGGATCACATGATGTTGGAAAAACCATAATTGTGGTTTGTACAGAACCATGATTGTTTTCATAGGATCGGTGAGATACAGAGTCATTGGAAAGATAATTCAATGAGCTTTCAAATGGCATTGGAAACATCTCATTGGGCACCATTTAACCTTCCAAAGGTAAATCCAAACTTGCGATCATGGTTCTATATATATTGTGATCATAGTTTTTCCAACGTTGCACGATCCCACGAAAACACTCCTAAATCCTTCGTTATGGGTTGGTTGGGATAGTCTTTCGGCTCGTTAGAAAGATTATTCAATGAACTTTCAAATGACACCAGAATCAACTCATTCAGACATTGTTTAGCATTTCAAAATAGGCCCAAACTTGCAATCGCAGTTCTGTACAACATGCGATCACAGTTTCTCTAGCATCGCACAATCCACAAAAACACTCATCACTCCCTCATTACAGGTCGAATCAGGGCAATCTTAAGCTCGTTGGAAAGATAATTTGACAAGCTTTCAAATGACAGTAGCATAATCTCATTCGGATATCATTTAACTTTTCAAAAGTATCCCCAAAGTTATGATCATGGTTTTGTACAAACTGTGATCACAATTTTTCCAACATCTCATAATCTAATGAAAACACTCATAACTCCCTCGTTAGAAGTTAGATTGAGAGATCTTAGGCTTGTTGGAAAGAAAATTCAACGAGCTTTTATATGGCACTGGAATCATCTAATTTGGAGACTATTTGAACTTTTAAAAGTGGGCCTAAACCTACGGTCGCGGTTTTGTATAGATTGCAATTATGGGTTTTCTAACATCATGCAATCCTATGAAAACACTCATAACTCACTTATTATAGGTCAAATCAAGGTGATCTTAGGCTCGTTGGAAAGATAATTTGATAAGCTTTTAAATGACACTAGTATCATCTCAATGAAAATTGTTTGACCTTTGAAACGTTCACCCGAACCTACGGTTGTGGTTCAATGTAGACTACGATCATAGTTTTTTCACGAAAATGTTCATAACTCCCTCATTATAGGTTAGATTCGGTCTATCTTTAACTTGTAGAAAAGATAATTCAACAAATTTTCAAATGGCACACAAATTATTTCATTTGGAGACCGTGTGACTTTCAAAACTAGGCCCAAAGTCTAGCTCGCAAACATTGGAGTCATCTAAGAAAAATATTTTACAGATAGAAAAAGAATCCATCTTCTAAAAGTGAAGTATTAGATATCTCTCTCATTTTAAAAAAAAAATCAATTTCTTCCCAAATATAATATAATCTTTGTAAAAAGAAGAAAAACATATCTTTTAAAAGTTGAGTTTTCTTATATTTTTCTTTCTATTCGTTTCTTGGTATTAAAAAAAAAAAAAAAATCCATATAAGTAGAATCTTTTTTAATGAAGAAGAAGAATACACTTATAAAAGTATATTTTTTACCATTTTTTCATTGCCTTTCCTCTCATTTTATTCCTAAACAATCCAATTTCAACATAACAGGTAAAAAGAAGCCATTTTTCTAAGGTAGGAGTTTCTACCGGAGAGTGTAATTAGAAAGCACGAAAGATTAACTAATAGTAGTTGGAATGCACAAAAGATTATTGGAATACAATGACAAAAGAAGAGTTAGCTGGAGAGTAGTGGTAAAAGAAAGTGTAAGGGCATTTTCATCTTATAAAAATACAAAAGGTGTTTTGGGTATAAAGTTAAATGTGGGCAATTCAGGTGTGCCCTGCAGTGATTAAGGGCGTGTTTGATTTTCCAAACCTTTGCTAAATACACTGCAAATAGGTAATAATTATTTCATTGGTAATTACGGCATTATTATCGATGCTTGATTTGACACTTACTTTTTTGAGCTCTAAAATCGAGGACACTGCTAAATATATGTGGCGCCCACTGTGATGTCTTTGTCTTATCCACACCGTCTATCTATTGTGCGAGCTGAATTTAGGGCTTGACCAAAAAAGTGAGGCTGACACAAAGCTCAAGTAGACTACACCACAAGATTTAGGGAATTGAACATCTACCGTTAAAAACATCTTAGTGCCACTGTTTTCTTTAGTGTGGGCCACTTGAGTGTTGGATCAGGCTCAAGTTTTGGCTCATGGCTCAATATGTTATGTTGAAACTGATGGACGGCGCAGATATATCATATATATCATGGTGGGGTTTAGAAATTTAAATCAGTCTTTTTTACTCGATTTTCAAAACAGAAATGCAAGTGCATTTTAAAACAGGTGGAGGAGTAATAATTACTAATTCCCAGTGCATCTACATGTTATTTGGAAAATCAAACAGGTAGGCCACTACAAGTCAACATATAAGCTACAGGTGTAATTATATGTTTCTCCCTATGGTGTGTCCCACGTGAATTTTTTGTTGGGTGATTGCTAGCCTCCAAGTGCAGAGGTTCGTAAGTAATATCGTGTGAATACAGGGTCAATCCCACAGGGAGATGAATTGCGAGAAGGAGAAAATCAAATGAAAAACAAACTAAGTAATAAAAAAAACTAAATTGATGATTTGATTTTAGGAGTTTTGAATGGATATAATTCAACTGAATTAAAATAACACCCAAGCTTCAAAGTTCTACACATACGTTAATGTTCCAAAATCATGATGACTTGGATAACACAACTAAGATCTGAGCACTATGGTCAACCTAATCGGAAAATAAAATGGTTTAAATATTTTAATAAATGATATAACATATTAGAAAATCATGGATTTGTACTATTGATATATATTTTCAAGTGCCGGTGATTTTAAGAATTCATATCTATAAGATAATGAAAATCAAAGAAATATAACAGGTTGAGAACCTCTCTTTTCTAGGAAATCTAATTGATCTAAGGTAAGCCTATCCATCAATGTGGATCTCATACGATGAAAACATATGGATATCACATGAGGAAAAAAAATAAAACCTAAACAGTAGATAACATGCATATATTATTCTTCTCATCATTAAAACAATCAATCATCATAACTATGAAAACATTAAACCAATGTGCTTCCCTTCTAGCTTGGGCTACAAGGAACTTAGAAAAACATAATTGAAGGAACTTAGAAAAACATAATTAGAATAGAGAAAGAAAGCAATAAGAAAGAAATAAATGCAAATAGAAAAGATCTAAAAGGAAAAAACAACTTATAAAACTTTAATAAAATTGAAAACCCTCTAAAAACCTTAAATCTTACTCTTGAATGCTTTAAATGGTGCTTAGGAATGCCCTGGGAAGCCTATTTATAAATGGGGAACTCCAATTTTCGTACAAAGTTGGAAAACTCTAGAAACCGCTTCAAATTTACGCAGTTTTTCAAAATAGATTTCTCACTGCGCAATTTGTTTAAAATAGATTTTACGCTGTGCAGTTTTCCAAAATAAACTTCAGAGTTTCAGAATACACTTTTTCAGGAAGATTTCAGGATTCTTCACTTCAAATCTTCGATTATCTTCATTCCTCACTTAGTTTTCTTGGATCTTTGACATGTGAATTCTTCAATCTTGGTCTCCTAAGATTCATCCCTTACCTCGATGATTCTTGAGTATCAAATCCATGCTTTTAGCACCCATTTTCAATCCAAGCTCATAAATTCACCTTACAAATACATGAGTAAAATAGAACATTAAGCCGATTCATGTTCATAAAACCAAGATATAAATGGGAGAAATTATGCAATATTTGAATCTCAACATTGGGGCGATTATTGGAATATGTATGGAACACATGAGAAGTACCATCAGATGCACGGTTTGGATTCTGCACAAACATCACGAGTGAGCCCGAAGCACTCATGTGATCAATGATCATTCTCTTATGAAAGAACTCCTCTATGTAAATGTTGTTGGGGATTTTGACATGCAGAATCACACAGATCTAGATCTAGGATGGCAATCCAATGACACCAAGCACACACAAGAGAACACAGATTTAACGTAGAAAACCCTTGCGGAAAAAAATCACGGCACAAAGCGACAGATCTCCACTACGAAAATAGAAATTACAAAGAGAGAGGACTTACCCGATTCAAACAACCTCGAATCTCACCCTTGCTACACCCTTTAGAAACCCTAAAATCCTTTTAGGAACCCTTGGAACTCCTTTAGAAAACCTTAGAATACATCTCAATCCCACATACACCCCTTTAAATAATAATAGAAAGAGGTAGAATCCAAATAGGAAACAGAATCCGCAAAATCTGCGTTTCCGCAATCGCATCTGCGAAACTTATCGATGTTATCGAGCCACTCTCGATGACAGCCTCAATATCATCTGAAGGTCTCTCGATGATATCGGAACAGGACCAAAACTGTCATCAACCAGGGGTGAAAAATACTGTGAATTATCGATAGCATCGAGACCCTGTCGATATCATCGACAGACCAACAAACAGATTTAAGACATCTGTCGATATCATCTAAAACCCTGTCGATATCATCAACAGACCACCAGACAGATTTAAGACATCTGTCCATAACAAATGCTACTATTTCGGTAGCTATTCTTAAAAGATAAGAACAAGTAATGGCTGTCTTTATAGCCTCACATTTCCTTGGACCATGGAAAGGAGACAATGCATGTCAAGTGAGGTATTCAAACTTCGTTCCTAGTAGTTGTTTGGGTTTCTACTAAAAAAATGGGAAAAAGTTCTTTTGTTAAGAAATAAAAAAATGACTTTGACACTCTAGCAAAGTGTGATGGTTCATACCGGTGCACTTGAAACTTGACCATCAAGATCATGGGCCCCACTTCAATTGAACTAATTTTATAAGTGGTCAATTTATGAAGATCTAATATCATGCATTTATCAAATATTGTCCATTAATCAGTCGTATTAAACTGATTTTGAGTTTAGGATCTATATGCACGGATAAAAAAAAGTACCTTTATTGTTTATAATAATTTATGATTGCTGATAGATTTTGGTTAGTGGTTTCTAATAAATGGGTGGAAGGAGATGGTGGAAAGAACTGGGTAGGTGTGTCAATGGACCAGGCCTGTAGTTGGCTTCAACCTAAAATTTGAACCATTCAGTCTGGGCATTTTGGCATAGGGATGAACGTGATGAGGTCGATCACCATCTTCCTTAAGGATAACTACTCCGAATCCATGGAGCTTCTCTAACTACTCACAGAGATACCTTGAATCTACGAGGAAAAAAATAAATAAATACATAAATAAATTCTAGAAATTCAAAAATTGATTGCTAGATAATAAAAACGAATTTACAACCCTTTAAATAGTGATACTAATACAACCCTTTAAATAGTGATACTAAACATTGGAAGAAGTTTTAGAATCAAACTCCAACTCAAACTCCCTAAAATTCATAGCTTACTGTAAATAGAAAATTTACCATTTATAGTAAGTGTCCTATGGGTCCTTGTTCTTGCTCTAGTGGTAGACTCTCAGGAGTTTCAACACCAGGTCAAGGGTTCGAGTACCCATAGGTGGTGAAATTCCACTAGCGTGAGTGTGTGGCAGTGTGTGTGCTTGTTAAAATAAAAAATAATTTTAAAAAAAGTGTCCTATGTGGCTTAATGATATTATATTTTTTTGAATTTTTCTAAGCAATTTTCATATTGGACAACTCCTAAATCTCAAAGGATGAAGAGTTGTAATCAAACTAAAAGCTACTATA
>JAJHSJ010000186.1:0-30000 GCA_021015155.1 Magnolia officinalis | reverse complement strand
CAACTGAGTTTACTCAGTACGATAAAAGCGTACTGAGTAACTCAGTACGCAATCCGATTACATCCGCGTCCATGAGGATATACAAACGGAAGCGGCTTGCGTACTGAGTAACTCCTACGCTAAGCGTACTGAGTAAATTCTGACGGGCCACTGTCATTCATTCGTTATATCAACTCCGTCCATCCGTTTTATAATATGAATTTATGGCTTTAAAACAGATATTAAGTATATCCATAGAACAAATGGACCACACCACCAGAAACAGTGTGAATTGAAGTCTACCGTTGAAAGGTTCTTGGGGGGCCACAAAAGTTGTATATCAAGATGATATTTGCATTTTCCCTTCATCCTTGTCTGTGTGATCTTATGGACCGTTTGGATGACAAATAAACATCACTGAGCCTTGGAAAGATTTCAATGGTGGAAATCAATACTTACACGGTTTCTAGTGGTATGGTCTAATTGAGCTTTGGATATACTTCAATTTTAGGATCAACCCCTAAAATGATCTGGAAAAATGGATGGACGGTGTGGATAAACCACATGAATTCACATTGGACCCAACAATGTTTACTCAGTATGATAAGAGCCTATCGAGTAACTCCGTACGCAATCCGATTTCATTACGGATCTATCATGATGGGCCATAGAACTTTGCCACGTCAGTGCTTTTGTATTGGAAACGGATTGGTTACTTCCCTTCCACCAGCCATTGGCTGATGGTCGGTGCTATGTGGGCCCCACCATGATGTATGTGTTTCATCTATGCCATCCATCTATTTTCTAGATCAAAACAAAAAATGAGGTATATCCCAATTCCAAGTGGACCACATTACAGAAAACAATGTTGAATGAACATCAACCATTAAAAACTTTTTAGGGCGTGTTTGGCGGGGCGCTGGATATGGTATTAGATGGGATTAGGAGGGTTGTCTTGCGCCATCTCATCCCATCCCCCGTTTGGGATGGCGGGATGTACCTCACCCTCGTAAACACTGCCCTTAGCTAAGGGCCCGTTTGGCCAGGTGGATTGGAAGGGATTGAATAGTACTAGGGTGGATGACATGGATTTTTAGGTAATGATGGTGTTGTCAGTGGGATTGTCTTGAGATCCATGGGATTGCTCTATCCTTGGATTGTCTGTTTGGCACGCCCGACCAATCCCGGGATTAAACCTTCCCATCCCTTCCAATCCCTTGAACCAAACACGTCCCAGGTAAATTTAAACGAAATAGGGTGGATTGGATGAGATTTAAAGGTAATGATGGTGTTGTCAGTGGATTGTGTTAAGATCCATGGGACTGGGATCAGATCACCGACTCCGTTTGGCATGCCCGGCCTATCCTGGGATTTAACTTCCAATTCGACTAGCCAAACGGGCCTAACATGGAATTTGCCAATCCCAGGATGTGATTTTTTACCTCTATATGGGGCCCACTAAGATATCAACGAGATATCCACTCCGTCCATCATTTTCACCGGCCTACATTTAGCCATAAACATGTTTTAAGGCAAATATAAAACAATGAGTGGGGCACACCACAAGAAGCAGTGTAGATGCAAACTCATCTATTTAGGACAGTCCAAACTGGCTGCTATATATCCCATGGGCTATCCCAAACCCATCGGATCAAAGGACAAACACTGACACCACATCATTACCTTAAAATCCATTCTATCCCTCCTAATCCTATGGGATTGTCGGCAAAATACATTAGGGTCAGTTTGGGCAGTGGGATTAGAAGGGATTAGGTGTGGATGGGATTCAAAAAACATAATTATTACCCGTGGCAGGGGTTGTCCCCTATTACCATGGGATTAAATTAATGCCCTACTTTATTGATAATACGGTGGTACATTGAATGAATATACTCACCATCATTTGAAATTACTGAGAATAACATACATGTGTTATATCTAAACCGTTCATTTGTTTCGTAACCTCATTTTATGGCATGGGCCTAAAAATCAGATAGATCCAAAACTTATGTAGCACCAAAGAAGTTTTCAACGGTAAGTATTCAATCCCTATTGATTTCTATGGTGGAGACCACTTGAGCATTAGATTTACCTAATTTTTTGGCCCATGTTCTAAAATAATCTCGATAAATGGGTGGACGGTGTGGATATAGCCCACACATCATTTTGGGACCTACACAACTTTCCAAACACTGAGTGAAATTAGCACACGACCCAGTGCAATTCCATTTAATGTAATTCCAAGCATTTCCATTCCTCCCAAACAAGGAGTGGAATTGGCACAAGACCATATGAATCCCATCCCCACCTAATCCCTTCTAATCCCACTGCCCAAACTTACCCTTAGGGGATATAAAAGTTTTGGATCAAGCTGATATTTGTTTTTTCCCTTCATCTGGGTATTTATGACCTGGAAGTCAAATAAACAGTACAGTGGGCCTTAGGAGCATTTAAATGGTGGATATCCAATCGCTATTGTTTTCCTGTAGTGTGGCCTACCTGAGCTTTATATCCCTCTCATATTTGGGTTAAAGATCTAAAATGATCCGTAAAAATGGATGAAATACATGCATCATGGTGGGGGCTCACAGAGCACGGAACACCAGCCAGTGGGATGGTGGCAGGGGGAGTAGCCAATCCGTTTTCTTTTGTATTCGCTACACTACGCAATACAGTCCCGCCAGCGTGGGTCAAAACAAAACGTTCCAGAGTTCAATCGCCGATATTACACGCACGCACATCTCCAAGCGTCAAATAAAAACGCACATGACATGCCAGCATAGAAGTTATTTAAAAGATCTGGGACGTTCACCGGATAATAATCTTAATGTAGATCTTCATTAATAAAAATCGAATCTTAGGTACTAACTACGTGAGGAAATTTTTTATTTTGAGATAAACCGTTGATTGTGATTTCTAACGGCCCATTTTCGCTCAGATGCCTGGCCTACCCGATGTTTGCATTTGAAAGATTTTTTGTGCTAAAAAACCAACTGTATGAAACCACCATATAAGCGTCCTGGATATCACACGAATGTTCACTTTTGACACGTGCGGGCGTCTCCAAGAGGCATGTGCTTGATTTCACTTCGCGGCTAATCCGTGGAAAAAAGTCGCACTGACAAAGAAAAGAAGTGTTTGCATACAACGGTTGCATGAGAATTTTAAGATAAATCGCTGTGATTTATCCTAATTAACCATTTAAATGCAATCCGTGAAATTTATGAATAATACTAAAAATATAACTATGAGGAAAAAATATAATAATCTATTCATCAAATGCGCCAGTGAATGTATATTAAGTTTGATTCTTTTTCCCACTAATTTAAATATTTTAGCTCTCCCGATGAATTGATTATGTTAATTTTGGCCACTTCCCCACAATTTCCACGGATCAGATGTTATAAAAAGGTAGGATTGTTGAGGTAAAGAAAGAGTTGTATGTGAAAATTTTCATACACGGTTGTACGTAACATATATCCCGAAAAAACCGCTCCTAACTGCCGCGTCACATCTGAACCGTCTACCCTCCAACAGAAGGCCAGCTGGAACGCGAGCGGATTACGTGTTACCCGAGTAACACCTTAGTGGGTGTGCCCTTATTGTGGGGCCCACATTAATGATGAATAGTATATCCACGCCGTCCATCCGTTTTTACAGCCCATTTAAGGATCGACTCCTAAAATTTAATTAGATCCAAGTCTCAGGTGAAACACGCCACAGAAAACAGTGGTGATTGAATGGTCACCAATAAAAACTTCCTAGGGTCCACGATAAGAATATTTATAATTTTTATTTTCCATCTAACCCAATGATATGGTCACTAATTACTTTATTAATGGATTAATACAAATATCATATTTATTCAAAACTTTCGTGGCCTACAAAAGGTTTTTAATGGTCATTCAGCACATTCTTCAGTGACGTGATCCACCAAATATTTGAATCAGCTTAAAATTTGGAAGAACTTCTAAAATAAGTTTCAAAAACGGATGCAAGGCGTGGATATACAAAAAAAAAAACCATCAGGGTAGGCCCCACACGGTAAGAATAATACTACTAAGGTGTTACACGGGTAACACCAAATCATCTCCCAGCTGGAACACGACTCCACACACGACAACCCCAAATGCAACCGGCTCCCGCCACGTCACCACCACCTTTGCCGACGTGTAATGAAGTCATGCTAAAGAAAGCTGCCGTTACATGACACCTGTCACACTCCACCCACGTCGACACCTGACGATCGGAATACTCTGCAACACCTGTTTTAAGCAGCGCAACATGGCGTACATGTTTCATCGCATCCATTCATCAGGTGTGAATCATCAAGATGAAGAAAATATAGAAGAATCAGCATCATCCAAAATTCATACGGATCACAACGAGTGAATTAGAGGTTTTAAGCGCAAATTTGCAAATTTTACATCGTGTGGGCCATAAGAATCTTTGATCTGGCTGATCATATGCATATACGGTTGATATAAATCTCATCATCTGATTGACGGATTAGATTTCACATATACAGCATAATAGCCTCCAAGAGCTAGTATGTTATACACGCTTCGTAAAAACAGATGTTGTATCCGATTCCGTTCCTTCTTCCCATTTGGCTGTTGTTACTACATCTCCCGAATACGGCAGCGAAAGCGTCACTCTGGTGGAAGCCGCAGACCGGACCGGCCAGCCCGAGTCTGACAGTGGAGAAGGAAGAGAGAAGAAACAGCTCTTCCTCAAGTTCCATTCACCGATGGCAATTTCGTAGTTTCCCCTCGAGTTCTTCTTTCCTACTCCTCCACCTACCAGTCTTCCATATCCTTTGGCCGAAAGTGTACGGAACCAACAAAATAAAATCGCGTTTTGTTGAGCTCGCCGCATTCTTATACCGTTGCAGATTCTAAGGAGAGAAGCTGTTGTTATTTCTGTTTTTCTTCCCTTCCTATGTTTTGACAATTAGAGTGATTCGGCGAAAATTTTCGCCTCTGCAATGGCGTGTTGTATATGGACGGAGGATGTGTCGGTTGTGGACACGAAGCTGAAAACGGATGATGGAAATGGGGATTATGTGAATTTGATATGTTCGAATGATCGGGAATCGGAGGAATTCGGGATGCCGCTGCCTCAGTCTCCGAGGAAGGGATGTCCTCTCTGGTGGTGGATGAAGGTGATTTTGTCCTGCCTTTTCTTGGTGGTCAGTGCCGCTTGTTTCATCATCTGGGGTGGGCCGTTCCTCGTTCATAAGGTGTTGTGGTTCGACTCTCTTATATTTGTTTTTGTTTTTTGTTTTTTTTTGGGTCTTGTTTTGGTTTGGAATTGAATACTCGGGTAGTCTGCAATTATGTGAATATTGTCGAGTTGATTCCTTTCTATTAATTTATTTCTAAGGTAATGAATTTAGTGAAAATACGTGATTTGTAATTGCATTTTAGGGTGCGTTTGGGTGTACCGTTGATTTGCTATGGGTAGAAGGATGCTTGTCTGCCCACATCGCTAATAGACAGCAATTTGGAGCGGAATTTTGTTTGATTCCACACCTAAATAGTAATTTGCTCCCAAAAACACCTTTGGGGGAAACCCAATGATGCAGACTTTGAGAGAGTACTCTGGAAATGAATTCGATTTTCATGGAAATCTAGTTTGTTATTGTTTGTGTAAAAAATTGACTGTTGAATTCGATTTCCATTTCCAATGTTTTTACTAAAATATCTGAGAATATCCATTTCTCCCTAAAAGCCAAGAGGACATGGAAATGCAGCCTTATGCAGGTTGGGGAGGGCTAATCTGTTATCAATTGTTCAGCTTCTCGGCCCATGATGTAGGGTAGGGTCAATATTTGCCACAGTTCACTAAATTGTGGCAACTCAACCACGGTACAAGTTGTTGGGATCCATGGAAGCAAACTCCAAAATAGAATCGCACAAACAAAAGATAAATGTAAACAAAGCAACCACAGAGAACACACGATTTTACGTGGAAAAACCCTTGCAAGAAAAAACCACAAAGCGACAAGCAATCCATTATGTAAACGAAATTATAAGAGATAGAATCAACTTATAGATGTGAAAACCCTAGCACTCCTTTAGAATAAGTTCTTCGTTATCCTAATCACGTTTAACACCCATATATATAGTGTTACACATGGAATAAGAAACAAATCACGCAATTACGCAAAACCACACGCGCCGTCGATCCAACCATCAATCAATTGACATTGGCCGAGCAACCCTCGATCAATCGAGCCTCCATGTTCGATCAATCGAACATACTCAAAAGTGTCCAAAGAGCAAATTTAATTTTTCTGAATTATCCTGATCGATCGAACACAGATGTACAATCAATCGAAACTACGAAAAACTGTCCAGCGAGCAAACTCATATATTCAGGGTGTTATCGATTGATCGAACCAGCTGTCGATTGATCTAAATCCCCTATTCCAGCATAGATTGGAGACACCGATTTCAACACAAGTAGCATGCGTACACATTCTATTCCAATCACGTGCCCTGTTGTGGATGAGGTACTGAAAAATACACCGATTGGACAATAAACCATCCAATTGGTGCCATCAAATGAACAGTTAAAACGAAAATGGTAAGCTGGCCAAATTTGGTGTTTGAATCAAATGGTTTAGATTGTTCCATCGATTTAGTCTTTGTGCAATGCTCCTTCAGCAATGGGCCCATGATCTGGAATTGTTACAGATGAATGCCACGTGTACCATGGATGAGTTGCCACAATTTACTAGACTGCTTTAGACGCACGTGGTAGTCCTATCCTATATTTGGATACCAATAAACATGCAATAGAGTTCGCATACATATGTATCTGTGATTATCCACATTGTTTGGCGTCTATGTTGTTTTACTCACTTAAGAGTTATGCTGTGGCGATATATGGTTCTATAATTTACTGTTTTATCTGTTCTTGTCTTGATTCAGGATGTGTTTGTTCTTGCAGGTGGTTGCCCCGATCTTGGATTGGGAGACAACAACATTTAGCACACCAGTTCTTGGGCTTTTACTCTTTGCTTCTATGGCAATATTCCCTACTCTGTTACTACCTTCTGCACCTTGTATGTGGATAGCGGGGATGACTTTTGGTTATGGTTTTGGATTTCTACTCATTATGGCAGGGACAAGTTTGGGCATGTCACTTCCATATCTCATTGGTTCTCTGTTCCGTAGCAGAATACATGTTAGTCCCAGTTGCCGTATTTATTTAGCATTTCTCTTTCGTCACAAAAAATTAATCGATTGAGCTCTGCTGTTTTCTATTTTGCAGAGGTGGCTAGAAAAGTGGCCCAATAAAGCTGCTATTATGAGATTAGCTGGCGAAGGAAATTGGTTCCATCAGTTTCGAGCTGTAGCTTTACTCAGGATTTCTCCATTTCCATATATTATCTTCAATTATGCTGTTGTTGCAACAAACATTAAATATGGTCCTTACATATTTGGGTCATTGGTGGGAACTGTACCTGAAGTTTTCATCACAATTTACAGGTTAGAACTCTCCTCAAATGCTGCCTACTAAATAATATTTCTGGGGAATGATATTGTGCAGCTCATTGCAGAAAAGGGCAGCAAACTGATTGGCCCCGTCAAGCAGTGTCAGCAGGCTAAAAGAGCTGACATCATATGGGTGGCCTCTCCAGATTGGGCTAACAGGAGTGCTAAACTGTGCTGTGCATCCCTATCTTTGTATGAGATAACCAGTCATATCTGGCGGTCTAATTGTATTTTCTGCATTTTGGTGTTTCTACTGCAATCATGACAAGTAAATCAAGATTCACATTTTTCTTATGTAACTTGGACACTACATGTATCTCGAAGTTGGACATGTAGAGATGTCTTTGTTGCAATCCTGTAAGACGTAACCTACTGTTCCACTCAGGCGTAGAATCATGCTATACTATAGCATACATGGAGTTCAAACATATGCAGAGAATGTGTTAGATATATATAAAAGCATCATCCCACCATTCAATGATTTACGAAAACATTTTCCACCGATTTTGCACCATCTGAAAGCTGGATATTTTAGTCATGTTGAACCCACAAAGGAGATAAATTTTACTTCCACCATGATTAAGATGTGAGGGATGTGGAAACATTCGACCATGCTACCTAATGACAGTTAAGAATCATTTTCGTTGTTTGTCATCATTATCTAAGACTTATCTCAACGAATTGGGGTGGGCCACACAATTCCTGTTACGTCATTCCACTCTATCACAGATCTTATCCTCATAGGTCATCAAATCTTTTCTCACTACCTCCACTCTTGTCCCTGTGGGCCTTATGTTAATGAAATAAGAGAAATCGCCCCAGTGGAAAGTGGTTTTCGTTATCAGAGAGACCATTCCTAGGGGTGATCTTTTATCAATAGGGAGACCATTCCTGGATTCCAAACTGTTATTGCAGCAATCCTCATACCGGTTCGATTTGCATCGTAAACTTGCATGCACTTAGTCAAATATGCTCTATTGATTTGTTAATATATCTACGACTACCTCATACATGAATCTTATTTAATCTAGTTAGACCAGTCCAAAATCATTCAAGAAAGGGGCTTGAACTTGTTGAACCTATGTTACTCAGTTACAGTGTCTGGTACAGGTGTAAATGTGGGGCTCGCTTCACTCCGAATCTCAGGGCAGTGGAACATGACCATATCATCAATAGTTTGGTATTTTTATTAATAATATTTCTATAAAATATCCAGGTACTGTTGAATCTTACTAGGCATGGTCCCCATTTCCATACCCATGTCGTGACATATCCAAACACAGGTGCCCAAGAGATTCAGAAAGATCTGGTTATTACAAGTTAAGATGACAGCACAAATTTGTAGAGAAGAGAGCTTTCAGATTTGCGAGTTTGTTAACACAGGAAAGGGAATCAATCAAGCTTTTGATACCTGAGCTTTGAATTCAAGGATCGAGAGCATAGGAAGCAACAAATACGGGAACCTGGTTTAAGTCTCTTGTTCCTTTATACACAGTTATTAAAGAAAAGAAAAATCTGGTTCCTAAAACTCTAATATACACATTAGTGTTTTATCCAAAAAAAAAAAAGTAGAAAAAGAAGAGAAAAGAAGAATAAAAAGCTCATTATGACTGTGGTTCATTCAAATCCTCATCAACATCAACCTCTTTGTATGATAATAGATGGTTGGAGCTTCTTTATTCATGGTAGGGGCCCACCCGGTCTTGTATGATAAAAAGCTCATCTTCTATATGATAGGTGCGGCCCCGGTCTTTTGTTTGTAGGGGCCCACCCGAATGGCTGTACATCTCAAGTTCCATCAACACAATCTCTAATTTTTTTATTTTTTTATTTTTTTTTTTTTATTATTATTATTATTATTATTATTATTATTATTATTTTTAAAGAAGCTTCTTTATTCATGGTGAGCTAGGATTGAATCCATGATGCTTGACTTCGACATAAAGAATTGTCTGTTTGAGCTGTGGACCTCAACCCCCCAAACTGAAACATCTCCGAAAACACGGGAATCTTCTCTCAAGTAATCTCTAAACAACTCAGAGACTTGATTCCAATGCCACGCATGTGAGCTGCTCCTTGTGTGATCTCTGCATTAAAATTGTTGATCTAAGCAGTTTCTGCTTGTGGTGAAGTGGCTTACCTTAGTAAATTCACATTATGAAAGTAGGATTTCCTCTTCTTCTTCTTTTTTTTTTTTTTCCGGTGACATGGATTCTGTTGGAGCAAGTTATGTCCAATGAAAAAGCAGGTTCTTTGGTAGATGTCTTTTGAGAAGTCTTTATTGACTTCCATCTTTTCTCCTAGTTTGAATCTTGGGCATTTGGTTTACAATCCAAATTACATCTAAATACGATTTTAATGGAGAGAAGGGTGCCTGGGGAAGACCGAGTTGTGTTTGTTCCCTTTCCCCGAGCATATCTTTGTAGTTTATAGTGGAATAGTGAAGGTTCAACGACGAATCCTTGCTAATTTATATCTGCAGCTGTGTAAAGGTTGTGCATTTTTTACATGTGGTTTGTCTTTGACAGACTGTTAGTTCTGTGTCTATTGTTTGCAGCTTATCTAATTAGTGGACCAGCCTTATTTTTGGGCCAGGGCACAAACAAAATGATGCCCATCTTATGTGTAGCTTGGATCGGGCACATCTGTGCCACAATGGCACATGGAGCTGTATTGAGAGCGTTTGGGATCATCGCCATTCCTCATGTGTTACTTATTTTGATGAAAACACCCCTTTTGGATGGTTGAAACTGCTTCACATTCTGATAATTGACAGATGTTCCTTTGAAGATTAAACTTATCTTGCAAGAAGCAGCCTTAAAATGATGTATGTGCTCATCTCTAGATGACATGCTTTAGACCAACGAAGCCTACAATGCAGAGAACAACCAGGACCTCCTTAGTTTATGCATGCACCTAGGGCTGCAGCTTGGGTTTGGCAAACCTGAACCTGATTGAACCAACCTGGGTTCTGGTTGGGTTGGGTTCGGGTCGAAAAACACCAAACTGATTTGAATTCGTGTTGGGTTGGGGTTGAGCAAGTTTGGGGGTTGGGAATAATCGCATGTATTTGGGTCATGAATGGTCGGGTCGGCTCAAGTATAGAAGACATGCCTGAATTGTACCCCTACATGGACCTGTTTTATGTACATGCATAGGTGGAGAAGAAAAACCTCCTTTTATGTACAGATCAACCAAACTGCCTTTATACATGCAACCTTTACACACATTTTTGCCATGGCTGCTTGTACATGTGTTTTTGAGTAATCGGAGGATAACTGTGTTTCTTCTTCTTCTTTTCTCTTTCCTTTTGTTTTGCAGTGGGATTCTGATAAAGAGCTTGGCGGATGTGAGTGAAGGCGGCCATTTCCTGTCAGTGCCACAGATCCTCTATGACTGTCTCGGCTTCTGCTCAGCTCTTTCTGCCACTGCAGCCATCACAATCTATGCAAAACGAACACTCCAGAACCTCCAGATTGATGATGAGCTGGAGTGAAGTGCCCAAGCCGAGCAAGAGCAGACGACATTGCCACAGCACAATACTTCTTATTCAGGTTGTTGCTATTTGGGTGGCCGAGCTTTATCACAATTATCCACGGATTATGCAGCCACGTTATTGAAGGAGTGTATATACTGTGTGGATGGTTGTATATGATTTGCATGTGAAGCAGCTGCCATGATCATGAAGCTGATAGGAGAAACGGAAGCATGCTTTGGTGCTGATTGAGGTGCATGCCTACGTATTTCCAGTTGCACAACTGAAAAATGCCATTGAAATATGTAAATGAGATGTAAATGTTTGATTTCTGACATGGGTTTTTATTCAATTGAAACATTATGATTGTATTTGGATTCATCAGTGATCCAACACTCAGTTCACTTTCATCAAAGAAGAAATAAACACAGAAACTAATGACGACTCCTATTCCTCATAGACAGGAAGTAGTCCTTGAAAAATCATAGCCACCTTTCTTTCAAGTACAACTTGAACTAAGGGAGTGTTTTGGAAACTTATGAATGCTTTGCAAATGAAAATATCTTTCCAAACATGCAGTATTGAGATTAGTCCTTGGCACCCAAGTTTATGTTGAGAACTTTAGATGGGTCCTTTGTTTCGAGTTACTTATTGTAGATTTTATGGGGCCCTTTGCTCAGGGTTGTTTACCTACCTACCGTTGATCTCATGGGATTCTCTGTTGATGGTACCGTTGGGCCCTGTAGTTTTTAGAACTTTAGGTGGCCCGTTATTCGTTATTCGTGTCCATCTTTGGGAACCTTATGGATGTGCCAAAAGCTCTAAAAGGCTGATTAAAACCCAACATACCGTTCTGCATTTGATGTTCTCTAACAACTCTCAGATCTCTTGTCCCAATAGTCCTTTCCACCTTGAGACAGAAGGCTGTGTTGGCTTTAGTACAAATTACTAGGAACCCAACCAACACCCAAAAGCTCCACGGCTGATGGAATGCACCCAGTTAGGTTCTTTAACTACGGGGACTATAACAAACTTACCATTGAGGAACATGTCCTAACAAAGATGGCCAATGATGGGGTCCTTTTGTGCGGTGTTCCATATTGGGGAACCGTGATAGCACACATCCGAATTTTACGTGGAAAAAACCTTTTAGTAAAAAACCACAGCACAAAACATCGAGTAATGCATTGTGAAAGCAGAAATTACAAGAGCTAGGGTCTTACCAATTCGAACAAACCTTGAATCTACTTCACAAGCCCTATCTATGCCCTTGAACCCTTAAGAACGAATTAGAAAGCTCTAATACACCTCTCTCTCTCTCTCTCTCTCTCTCTCTCTCTCTCTCTCTCTCTCTCTCTCTCTCTCAAATCCGATTACACCCGGTATATATACTATTACAACTGGAATAGGTAACAAAGTTTACACTTACACAATTTTGCACGTGCTCGATGGGACCTTCGATGACATCGACATCCCATTGAGGATCCATCGATGGCATCGAAGTCCTTCGATATCATCAGGTAGCAACACCTAAAACGTTCCAGCAACCGACATGGATTTTACGGATTTTTCCGATGAGATCAAGCATCTGTCGATGGCATCAACATCTGCTCAATGGTATCGAGTGTTACTGACAAATTTAAGACATCAACGACATTCTGTAGCATCGATCTTGTGGGCTAACAAGTGCGCTAGAGACTCCACCTTTTCAACAGTGTTAGGATGGCAATGGGTTGGTTCGGGTTGAGGTCAGCCCAAGCCCGACCTGTTTATTAAATGGGCTCAGAATTCAGCCCCAACCAAACCTGGGACCATTGCCCCATGGCTCGGCCTGACCCAATTCATTTTTAATTTATTAAAAATGAAAGCGCAACACAAGCGGACCCATTTAAATTGTAATGGATTAGGCTCAACAGATCCTTCCTGATGTGCCACAACTAAACGTGGATGCTCTGCTTACCACAAACAGTGACTTGTTTTGGTGCACTGTGATTGGTTCATCACTGACGATGTTAGCATTGCTGCATTAAATGCAATCTGTGATGATGTGGCCCAATCACACAACAATAAACAGGAAATTCTTATTTATGGCAAGTAGAGGCTCAAAACTCGGCACAACCCATGATTTAAAAAGGTAATATGGTGCAAAAGGTACGCCCCACCCAAACCATGCAGTGTCCATCATATCCATATATATATATATATATATATATATATATATATATATATATATATAAAAAACTAAGGTCAGGTTGAGTCCGGCTAGGCAACAACGACTTGAGCCCAAGCATGACCTAAAATTTTAGGGCTTTGCATGCAACTGGTCAAATAAGTCCAAGCCTGGCTCAAAGTTGGATCTAGCTTTGAGCAAGTTAATTGTCCCATTGCCACCCTATGCATATAAGATCCGAGGTGATCGGATGAAAAAGCGTTATGTGCATGAATGAGACATGAGTCCTTCCATGAAGAGGGTAATATCATCATTTCATAAAGGGGAATCTTTACTTTTCACTGTAGGTCCTGCATCTAATGTGTGTGATGCTTTTTCATTGGTCCGCATCAATAGTTAAAAGAGAGAATATTTGCTTTCTACATCAACTTCCCCACTCTTTCGTCTCTCCCTATGCCCATCTTCAGTATCTTATGAAAAGTTTAAAAAGGCTTTAAAAACTTAACCGAAGTGATTAAATACTTTTAAGTAAAACAGTTACAACTAATCATAAACGAAACTTATTTGAAATAAGTCACTTATCTACTGCTGTAAGTAGAAAAAGTAACTTATTTGGTGGCATGCAAACGGCCCCTCAAAGTCCCGAGTGCCAGTTCAGCTCCCCGGCAGGTGAGCTGAATTAGCTTGTCTTAAGTATTTTGGGCTGCAGCATTATTTTTTTTATTTTTTATTTTGGGTTAGCTTGTTAGTACACACCCACTGTCAGTAGACAGCGCTGTCAGCCACCCCCATTAGGGATCGATACTAAGACCTCAAGTGTTGAAACGAGATATCTCCACTCAATCTACCAGTTGAGCTATGGATTAGGGTGTTTTTGGGCTGCAGCATTTGGCCAGACCATTGATAGCCTATACAGGTGGGCTGGATTGACCCAAGAATGACACAAAATGGGTCACATTTTTTAGCCCGAATCCGAACTTGCTATCCATTTAGCCTGGTCCGGTAGGCTGACCCACACACAAGATGGGAGGGGTAGAGAACCTTCAGGAGCTCATCAAGGGATCTGATGGAATTCTTCCACGCGGATGAACTCTCCCGGATGCTTTCCCACACACGTGACAAAGTGGCACACGTGTATGAGACCCAGGCCATTCATCAAGCACGCCCAAACCAAACGTCCACAGTGGAGTAAATTATCTCATTGGGTGCATTATAGGGCATGGAATGAGTGGTACATCCGCAGTGGAGCCCATTAGATCCATGGTTTCAGCTGAAACTTGAGTGTGGCTGAATTTCTTCGCATAACCGTGTATTTGGAGGCCACCGAGTTTAAAGGTGGAGACTTGGGGATGGTCCATCAATAGATGGACCTATCAAACCAATGGCCTGGATAGCTGACCCACACTAAGAGAATTCGAGGATCCCATACATACCCACCACATTCTTGTAGGATCCCTGGGGCTACTCTTGGGTCCCACTATTTGAGCGTCTGATCAATCTGAATTTGAACACATACTCCCACCTAAAGTGGGCCCCACTATTTTGCGGTTTTGATTTAAGATACATAATCCAACGTGTACAATATCCGTGTGCATGAGTAAAAACCATAGAACAGAGTAAGAAAATAAGGGCGTGTTTGGACGTGCCCATCCCATGGGATTGGATTGTATTAGGGTGGATGGCAAGTAATGATGACTGTGTCAGTGGATTGTTGGCAATCCCATAGGATCCCTATATCCAGGGAATTCACCACCGAGTATGTTTGGCTCGCCTGGCCAATCTTGGGATTACGTCAGCCAATCCCGGGATTGCTCCGTCTAACCAAACATGTCCCAAGCAAAATAGATGGGATTAAGAGGGATTGGGTGGATTTCAAGGTAACGATGGTTATGTCAGTGGATTGCTGGCAATCCCATGGGATTGCTATATCCAACTTCCGCCTGTTTGGCACGCCCGGCCAAATCCCAGGATTGCTCCTTCCAATCCATCCTAATACAACCTAATCCCATCTACCCTGCCCGGCCAAACAGGCCGAGGAGTTGCTTGTTACCCCATCGTCTACTCATCCATTCCCATTCACTCACAAATTGTACACGTGCATAACTATAACTCAATTTAACCGTTCAAATCATGGTACCCACCGTAGATACATCGTAACCCTGAAATTGAATTGACTGCATGATCCTAACCTTTGAATCATGAAGATTTTGCCCCATCTTGAATAATAATAAATTTAACCGTCCAACAGATGTCCATCAATCGGCTATTTAGGTTAGTGACTAGTGATAAATTTTGGTTTATGACCCATCTGAACTGGGTCTCACGATTTTTAAGGTTTGATTTAAGTTAAGTACACGTAAGGTCGAGAATATCTGAGTGCATGTGTATGAACTATCATAACACGTTAGAGGATTCTAGGTGGGGCCTACTGCGATGTTTGTGAAAAATCAAACCTGTCCATCTCCTTTTTGACCTCATTTTAATACATTCTACCAAAAATGAGGAGGATCCAAAACTCAAGTGCGTCATAGGAGATGAAACAGTGGGAAAAGGAATGCCTACCGTTGAAACCTTCCTAGGCTCCACCTTTCTCTTTATATGCTATTTAAACCGTTTATAAGGTCATTTTCGCTCACATGAAGTGAAAACATCAAAAAAAATTAGATCGTTACAAAACTTATATAGCCGTATAAATGTTTCAACTCTCGTGTAGCCGGCTTGAGTTTCGGATCGTCGTCGTATTGACGCGGATTTCCTGCTAAAGGCAGGAGGTTCCTGTGCTGGGATGCTAGGTGGGTCCCACCGTGATGTTTGTGATAAATCCACACCGTCCATACGTTTTGGGAGATCATTTAGGACATGCCGACAAAAATGAAGTGTATCTAAGACTTACGTGGGCTGTACGAGAGTAAACAGTGTAGATTCAGTGGCCACCGTTTGAAACATTCGTATGGCTACAAAGTTTCATATCAAGTGAAATTTTTAGCTTTTTAACTTCATCCGAGAGGTAATGACCTTATAAACGGTTTGGATGGCATATAAATATCAAGGTAGATCCCGGGAAGGTTTCAACGGTAGAAGACTCTTTCTTCGGTTTTCCCTCTCGTCCGGCCCACTTGAGTGTGGGATCCACCTCATTTTTAGCATATTATTCTAAAATGCCCTCCCACAATGGATGGACAGCGTGGATTTCTCACAAACATTACTGTGGGCCCAACCTAGCATCCCACCGCAGGAACTTCGAAATCCTCCTCTAGCAGTCGTTTTTCATCTGGTTAGCCTTTTCTACGCTGGGTAGCTTGCTTCCACTGGTGGCGGGCGGGCGAAGGTTCAAAGGACACGTAGCCGGAGGCGAGGCTTTTTCAATCGACAGACAAGCTGGCATTCTGATGAGATAGGAAGCGCAGGAGGATCCATATATCTTTCCTTTTCCTCTTCAAGATCACCATGGAATGCTGATACATAGGCCGTTTTCTAGCGGCAGCAACTGCCTTAATAAAGCTCATACTTAGGAAGCGGATTGCGTACTGAGTAACTCAGTACCCGTAGCGTACTGAGTAAACAGTGTGGGGTCCACTTTTATTTATTTATTTTATCCACTCCGTTAATCCATGTTAACAGATAATTTAAGGGCTTGATCCCAAAAACGAAGCAAATTAAAATATCAAGTGGACTACACCACAGGAAACAGTTTGATTGAACCTCTACCATTGAAAATTTTTTTGGAGGTCAAAGAAGTTTTGGATCAAGCTGATGTTTGTGTTTTCTCTTCATCCGTGTCTTTGTGATCTTATAAACAGGTTGGATGACAAATAAAAATTACTTTAGACCCTGGGAAGGTTTCAACAGTGGAAATCTTTATTCCACACTGTTTCCTGTGTAATGGTCTACTTGAGCTTTGGATTTACTTGAATTTTGGGATCAACCCCTAAAATTAGCAGTAAAAATGGATGGACGGTGTGGATAAACCACATAAATTCACAGTTGGCCCAACTGAGTTTACTCAGTACGAGAAAAGCGTACTGAGTAACTCAGTACCCAATCCGATTTCAGCTAAGTGGGCCACATAGAATCCTTGCGCAGGAACTTCCTGCGAAAGGGTTTCGCAGGAAATCCGCGTCCCTTCCCAAACCCACAGAAGCTCGACGGCGGTGGCGAGAGCTATAAACCCAAAACCCCTCTGCGATCATTTCCGACGCGCATTTCGTCGAACACCTTCATAGCAGATCGATGTGGATCCATCGCCCTCTAATCACCAAATACATCGGTCTCCGATCGTTCTCCCAAGCAGCAGCAGCAGTAGCAGAGGTCTTTCATCAGCCGCCCGAGCTCACCTTCTCTTACCTTGAAGGATTTCCCAAACCCGACCCGAAATACGCCGAGACGATCCTCGCGATCCCTCGAGTGGATTCTAGTAAGCGCATAAGGAACAAGGAGAGGAAAGCAGGGCGCGTGCCGAGCATTGTATTTGAGCAGGAGAAAGGAGAGGAGGGCGGTAACAAGCGCCTTATTTCTGTTAAGACGAATCAGATCCGTAAGCTCGTCAACCATCTCGGTTACTCCTTCTTCCTCTCCAGGCTTTTCGATCTCGAGGTGCGGTCTGATTTCGACTCCGACGAGCTCATCGAGAAGGTCCGGGTCTTGCCCCGAAAGGTATTCCCAATTCCCAGTAATTCGACGTGCTTGATTTTCCAAGTTTTCTTCCATTTCTTGTTTTCTTTGATTTCAGATGACTAATTCGTTTTGAAATTAGGAAAATATGAAGTACTAGAAATGGAATTTGGTTGAATATCTCTGTGTGGTTCCTTTGTTTTGGACTGACCTGGGTGCCTATAGTGATCTGGTGGAACTGGAAGAACCACGGTGATGTATCAATCGAGGCTGTCCATCTGTTGGACGCTATCTTCGTTGATTATCTTTCAAAAAGCATACCTATTAGACAATCCTTTCCATCCCTTCTTTCAATTTCCAGCTGTGAATTTGGACTGTTAACTAATTTTTTTCTACCATCACTTTGAAGGTCACTGATCTGTTGGCTAGGATTATGCTATCCACATGTGATTTAAACCAATTTCTATCCACAGCGAGGACAATTTGATGGACAGTCCCAAATGAAAAAGTCACCCCCACCCGGCAGAATATTTTCTTCATATTTGAAATGTATGAAATATAAGTTTAGGCGCGGAAGACACATTCCTGCCCCAAATTACTGGGGCATGTTCAGACATATTCCTTTGTGTATTTATTTTTTTAAAACCTTTCTACATAACAGATACTTATCAGAAGGAAGTAAAAGGTTCATAAGAAATTTTTTCCACTCCATTCTATTTTTATTTTCTACCCGTTTATTTTTTGTAGTTGTTCTTATGTTCAATAAAGAGATTGACTTCTTTGTCATTAGTTTCACGTGTGTGTGTATTGATAATCATGCATTTTATACACTATTTCATAAAATTATACAGGAAATAAGAAAATCATGAAAGAGTAATGGCTGTTCCTACCCGTTTTTGTGACTTGAGATGGTTCACCTACATTATATGTTCTGTGGATAACTTTAAGACTTTCTTGTATTTGTGCCTAATGGCGTTCCCCTAAAGCGCCTTAGTCTCACTTCCATACTGCCACCACTATGTAGCTTGAAGGGCCCAAATGAATTTATTTCCTTCATATTGCCTATGCCTAAGCCATTTTCACTCATAGCCTTTTGAATTGAACCGCTGGTGATGTCATCAAATGGCAGCAAAAAGCACCTCTATCCTCGCAAATGAAATCCCTGTGAATTTTCCATCCTATTTGCAACCACCCACTTGAAAATGGATGAGCCATAGACTGGGAGATTTGCTAATGATGATTTTACAAGAGTGATATGGCCTCAAACTAAAGGAAAAACTGTATAGATCGGTATATGACCAGCCATGTTTTATGGGACAAAATGTTGCGTCGTTAAGGAACACCATGTTTGTGAGATGTGTAGCTGAAGTGAGGATGTTGAGATGGATGAATGGCAAGATGAGGAACGATAGAATTAGAAATGCATGCACTCAAGGGAGCTTAGGAGTCGCACCAGTGGGTACTAAGATGAGGGAAAGTAGATTTAGATGGTTTGGTCATGTGCAACGGAGACCAAGAACCATGCCGGTTAGGAGTGAGTTGGTGCAAGTTGAAGGTCTAATTGAAGTTATGACCCTTGATAGAGTGGAATGGCGGAACATGATCATGTAGCTGACCCCAATTAATTGGGAGAAGGTTGAGATGATGATGTTAATGCTATGGCCTCCAATGAAAGATTGTTTTTCTTCTGCTATTCTAGTCCTTTTTCTTCAATAACCAGATATCAAATGGAAAGCGAATGAGTGTTGGCTCCAGTTGGAAAGCCAAACTACTATATAGGCAGGAAGTCTGATTTGCACTCCAATATCGATGCTAAAAGCTTATTCTAGCCATTACCAGTCTCAATGCCCACTAACATGTTTTTGACAAGATTAACCTTAAGGCTCTTGCCTTAACGCGCCGAAGGATACACCTACATATATTATATCCATTCAATTTGAAATCTTTGTTGTTGGATTCTTCAATCCATGCTGTGGTGGTGCTCCTGCACTGGAATCTGCTCCTGCTTTTGAGCTTCCTCTTCCTCTTACCTCCAACTAACCTACCATGATTCCATCAAGACCATGAACTCGAATAAATTTTATATAAGTCATGGTTTCTACTGATGAATAGCCAAAGATTCTATAGACACAATTGCTAACCAAGTAATTTCTCATTTTAATAAATATAAATGTGAAAGAAAATTCTTCAGTGTTACTTTGTACAAACACTTCCTAGTTGCTCTCCTGCATTGACTTTCAAGAACCGCCTGTTCATTCCACTTGCACAAGATCCATGCCTGCATTGCAAATGAATTATGAGTTAATATTGGGTCCCTACTCATGGCTCAGTGGTAGAATCACAAGAGTTTCAACACAGAGGTCATGGGTTTGAGTACCCATGTGGTGTGTGGGGGTTTGAGTGTGTGTGTGTGTGTGAAAAAAAAAAATAATATTATGGGTCAATATTTAATATCTTCCTAGTTCCAATAAATTTGCTGAAACTTTGTTGCAATAAGATTTAAGATGTTTAGCTTCAGAAGGAGCAAAGATGATGAAGTTCTATTTCAATAGTTTGTCACTGAGCTAGCTAAAATTTTAATTTCTTTCTTGTCTACACTAACAAATTAGTGGCATAAAAGAATCAACGGTCTTCATGTTTCCATAAACTGATTCCATTAACTACAGGGTGGAAGCAGCTCCCATAGCTTATCATCAATTGGATGCTAAAATGAGAATTTGCCAATCGGACTTTCAGTAGTCTACCCTTGATTGCACTTGTCGAGAGCCATACTTCGAAATGATTGGTGTTTAGGTCCTATAGAATGGGATGGATAGTAGATGAGCTTTGAAGTATTAACTTAGATTTTGTTTTCTTTTGTCCTTTCTTTCTTGAGAAATGGAATTTCCCAGCACTTATTTGGATATTGTTTATTTATTTTTGGAGTTTTTTTTTTCCAGATTGGTTGTTTGCAAGTGTGTCCAGAAATAGTCATTTTCTTATTTGGTTCCCTTCGTTCCCAAACTCGATTATTTTATCAAATTGTCTATTATGAGTCAATGGTTAAATCAGCCAATAGAATAAAATATCTGCGAGTCAATGGTCGAATCATCCAAGCAGATAAAAAGTCTGTCACCCCATTTTCTTTGCCTGTCTGCGTTCTTTACATGAATGTACAATTACAGCTTTGATCACTTGATTTTTTGAGAGGCATATTGGGCATTGCTTCTTTGATTACAGCAACAATAACATCACCAATATGAGCATATCGTTGATTACTAGTTCCTGTGATTTGAATACACATTGTTTCTTGTGTATTGAGAATTCATTTGTATGGAACTTGCGATGCATCCATTTGTGTCAAGGGTCCTAGATATGTGACTGAAATGAATTGAAAAAAAAAAAAAGAGGAAGAAATCTTAGCAAAAAGAAGTGGTAGTGAGATTATTTTTCCTATATGTGCAAATAGAATTCGGGCAGATATTTACCTAGAGTAGAGCATAAACCTAAAAGAAATAAAGAGGCCATGCAGGAAAAAAGAAAAATACATCATGATTTGGATCTCTATGAAACAATACATCAATAAGAGGTTAGTTCGATGAGCTCAGTGAATTCTAGGGAAGCTAGTCAAGTCAAAAAAAATGTTTCTTGAAAATTGGAAGAAAAAGCCCCTACATTAGGAAAGTACGTTTTGTGCAACAGCTCTTCCTATCTGATAGAAAAGAATCCCATGATCCTGAACTGTTCTTACCTGGGATCACAAATCCCAAGTTAGTCTGTGGCCAGTTGCACACAACTGAGTAATCTTATTTGACTATGAACTTTTTGAGCATAGGTCCTGAAATTTTGCTGGATTCCAGTTACTATTTTATACATTTGGAGGTTAAAAAGAATTATGCATTCAATATTCTGTCATTTCTGTTCATCCTCTGACTGACATCTCGCTGGAAATTGCTAGTTACATCTGCACTCAGGCACAGATGCGGTGCTTAATGTTACATTCATGAGAGCCCCTTCACATGCTTTACTGAAGGTGGATGTTCCTCTCATGTTCAGAGGAGAAGATGCATGCCCTGGATTAAGAAAAGGTATGTAATACGTGAATTTTGTTCTCATGAATTTTCTTTGTTTCTTTTACCAAGTTTGTGATAGTGGGAAAACACTATTCAAGTTTATGAGAAAAAAGTAGCTATTCTGTTTGTAAGTTTTAAGACTGCCAAGATCTGGAAATGGGTATTTACTTATGGTTCTATGCTGAAATTTCTATTGGCTGAATGCCATGTGCTTTGTTTGTATACCAGGAGCATTCCTTACTTCGATTTCTTCCTGTAGTTATTTTTCCTGTGCAGTATCATCTTGGATATAAATACATTGTTCCTGACTCCTTGTTCTTAATTAGGGGCTTATTTCAATACCATAAAAAGGACTGTGAAATATCTTTGTCCTGCCGACATTGTTCCACCATACATCGATGTGGATTTAAGTGAGTTGGACGTGGGCCAGAAGTTGACAATGGGAGACCTGCAGGTTCATCCAGCACTTAAACTTCTTCGGCCAGCAGAGGAACCAGTTTGTAAGATTATGGGGTCAAGGGTCTCTCAAGAACAGAAGAAATCTAAATGAGCATTTTGCTTAAGGAAGACAAAGAGCCCATGTTTGCAAAATTTTCCAGTTTTTATACCTGGAATGGGTGAGCAACATCCCCTTTTCTGTTTCTTAACAAATGGCGCCAACATTCTTCTTTTGATTTTGTGATTGGTGAGAGTTTCCTCAAACAAGCTGTCAACAAGAATGTGTCACCATCTCTCATAATTTTGTACTAAGATGCCATGTGGTCTGAATGGCAACGGCAATCTGGTTTTAGTCTTTTATGTTATGTAGGCTAACATGCTGGTGCGCTACTCATTTTCATGTCCTGTTATTGAATGGCTGATTTCAAAAGTGGTGGATTGATCACCACCTTCTGCATTGGTTGGCTGATAAAACTTGTATCTTGTCTTTCTTGGTTCGTTTGCATCTACAGGTATGCTGGCTTTCATGTTGTTTTTTTTTTTTTTTTTTTTGAAGTGTTTTTCAAATCAGATTCTGGGATTTTTGTTTTGGTAGCTGTTCATTCAACTCATTAAAAGATCTAGACCAAGTGAAACTTCGGCAATAGAATATTTGATATACACGCTTTACTGAGGTTTGGCGTGTGATCAAATCTCCTTGGTTATACTTATCGGAGAGGCGGTGGCCCTGACTCACTACCAAGAAATGCCTGTCTCACATTCATGTTTTGGTTTCTTTCTTTAGGTTGCATTTGGATCATCAGTTGAAATGAGTTGTGAGAGCTTAAAAGTTGATAAAGTAGACCAGTGTATAAACCCATTCAATCGATAACGGGGAACTAACCTCAAAATTACCACCTTGCATATTCGAAGTCCGATTCAAAACACATGAAATAGCAGCTAGAGGTCTTGGTCACCATTAAGGATTGAATGGTGCAACATGCGCTCCCTCCCTCCCTCAACGAGTAAAACACTCTTTTAGGATTATGAGCGACCTATTCTTCAGTGGTTGGAAGGTTACTATGTACTTGCCCCTGTTGACGAAGATTTAAGAACTTTTTTCTTTTCGTTTCTTTTCTTTATATATTTTTTTTTCCTTTTCATTTACTTTTTCTTTTGGAGTTTGATGTATCTGAGTAGCAGGTTATGATTTCATGCATTTTTTGAGGACCCAGGCTTCATTGTGCTATAGCAGACATTGGGGTTCTGGCTGTTTCTTTGTTTATTTTCACACTTCGTGCACCTCTTTGTTTTGATGAATTGCAGTCTACAGAAGAAAAAATTGCAGGAATGGTATGTGAAATGAAGTTTTTATTTCGACCTGTATGCATGGTTTGAAATGTTGGCTGTGATATGGCTGTATTGTAACTATATAGGTTAGCCCCATTGCGAGATATGAGGTTGAACTGGTCTGTTATGGGAAAAAAAAAAAAACGTCTCCAATACATGGCAACACAGCCATACAGGCCCCATTTTGAAATTTGTTACTCTCTCATTTTCTCTCCCTTTTTTTTCTTCATTTCAGCTGCCGAGGAAGCTTTAAAAGTCATTTTAGACTCTTTTTTCACTTGTTTCTTCATTTCAGCTAGTGAGGAAGCTTAAAATGTCATTTTAGACTCTGTTTTTTCCACTTGTTTCTTCATTTCAGCCAATGAGAAAGCTTAAAAAGTCATTTCAGACTCCCTCCCCCTCCCCTCCCCTCCCCCCCTCCCCATCCCCTTTCCTTTCTTTCAGCTTAAAAACTCATTTTAGACTAGAGCCAGGTCTATTTTGAGATTAAGCAGAAGATTTAGGTGGTATTCAACAAATCGAAGGAACATGCCATTTTGAGAATAATAAAAAAGGGGTTACCTGTCACCATTTTTTGTTTCTGTTTTTCACCTTTCTGTTTAATTTCAATGTAATTGGGCCTTAATTTACCAAATCATGCTTCATTTCTATTCGTTTAGGGCATATTTGGTTGACTTTCAGCAGGTTAAGCCGATAGATAACATTCTTGTCAAAGAATGGTCAAACACACCATTGACTAGGTGTTAAAACTATAAAATGATAGATTCTAGTTTTTTACATTTCTTTATTTTCCAAATATTTTTTCAAGATTTTTTGGGCCCCAAAATAAAAAGCCTGTACAAACTGTTATGCTTGTATCATTATCATTTTCTGGCTCAGTTATTACCCGATTCCTATATTCAAAAGCTTGCTTGTATGTGATCAAAAGCGACCAGACTCGATGAGGCAACAGGTCAGGACCGAGTCAACCCATAAGTGGGCTTCTTAGTGAGTGAGTGACTGTAAAGTTTTGAGTCAAGCCACGAGTTTTAAAAGTATGATCTAGACCATCCAAATTGCTGGCCCTCTTTTCCTTTTAATGGTAACAAAAATAAAAATATTGAGGGCCCCATTTTTGGATGGAGCATAACATTGAAATCCTGATTGTTGGAGGACATGTATGGTGTGATATTTGAGCCATCGGCAATATAGTACACTTGGTGGTGGATGTCCAAGTCATCTAAATGTCGTATTGACAGAGGGCAACAGGTGACATCCACAGAATATTGTATGCTAATACAGGCACTCTAAATCATGGGCCACATGGTGGATGTGGCATGTTACTAAAATACTGATAATCAGACATGGTTTGTGGCACATCAGGTCCAAAAGGTAGATGTTCCGATCATCTGACTGTACAATCACACGTATTGACCATGGGCAACTCCAGAACAGAAATCAGATTCAACTTTTTAGAATCACGGGCTTATGGGAGGTCAGTGAAACTCCACATTTAAATACATTTCTTTCGACACCTTTCAAAAGTGGTGAGCCAACTTCTGAAAGAACGGTAGTAGGGCTGCGTTTGGGTGGCTACAGATAGCTGTGGGGAGGAATTGATTTCACAGAATTAAAATTAATTTTTTTTTTTAAAAAAAAAAAAAAGAGGAAAAACCAATAACCAGCTACTGAAAAATGATTTTGGGCCAGTTTGTTGGGAACGCACAGGCTGGCTGTTGCAGAAATCCACCTTCCATCTTATAAATAAATACACACTTTCTGAATGCACGCTCACGCTAAAACATGGTTAACCGTATTTCCAAACGTTTATCTAAATTTCAACGATTAGTGGCGTTCTTCAACAAGTAAATCAGTTGATAGGATTGGTGCAGCTACGGTAACCAACCCATGGAACTCAAATGAAGGGATCTTAAGGTAGTGCATGAGTTGGAGATCTGGGCCATTCATCAGGATGGAGCCACAAAGAGCGTATTGTTGCCCAAGAAGCGGGCTGATCCACTCATCAGGTTGGCCACACGCTGCGTGCCCTTTTCCCATACGCAAATACCCACCTGATCTATTGACCAGGGAATGTTTGTGCTGGGCCCCGCCTAAACAACAGCCAGAACCTTATGTGTGACATGGTGTGAGCCACCTTTCTAATGGTCATAGCACTTTTAAATATCATCTCTTTCTCCTTTGGGTCGTGCTATTTGAAATTGGGATTTTGTTACAACAGAATGCTTGCTTGAATTCATGGCATGATAGTCAGCATTAAAATAAGATAGTTCAAAATTACTCTGCCAAAATGACTCTTTACCAAACATTGAAATAAGCTTGTATTTAAATAAACAAAAGAAAGGGAAGCAGGTGAGCTTACATCTCTCCAACTCCAACTGTGCACTTGAAACAAAAAACGCATATGGATTAGTTGTAGAATATCCAACCCACATCTGATTCCTAAACGTGTATATATAAACCTGTAATGTGATGACTGAATGCATGCGGGTTTAAAATCATTTCCGTTTAAGAATGGTGAAGGAAAATGAGTTCTCGGGTCACCGGCAACAGGGTTCGGTTCCTTTTCTTTGGGAAGAAAAGCCTGGGACTCCCAAGAAAGAATGGAAGCCCGAGACCACTCCAGCAAACTTCATACCATCTCCAGCAAAGCTCTTTGTGTCAGTTCCCTTCAAATGGGAAGAAAAGCCTGGAAAGCCGCTGCTTCAGTACCCACAAACACAACTAGATTTGCCTCTTCTACCCCCTCCTACACCCAGCCGGTCTTTTTTCCTCCTCCAACCCACTCTCCAACTCATGGTAAAGTGGGCGCCATGTCTCAAAAGAGAAGTAACCCTTTCTTATCCAGTGATGAGGATAGCAATGGTGGTGCTGATGGTGATGATGAAGACGATGAAGATGAAGACGATGATGATGGGCTGTTAGAACTGGACCTTGAAACTTTCACTTTACTTTTAAAGGAAGTAGTCCTAGCTCTGCCCCTGCACTTCTTGCAAATCGTCTCATGACAACAACAATTCTGTCTAGTGCTGTCCCAGTGCATATATCTTCTGCACACGGAAGTTTCAGTTCTAGACGAAGTTTGGCAGAGGAGACCATGACCAACATGGAAACTGGGCCTTTTCAGCTTCAGATGTGGCCAGTAATTCATCAGAATATAACAGTGCAGGGGCTTCTGTTCTGGAGTTCCTTTTCCCGTTGTTTTCTCCTGATTTGGGTTTCCTCAACAAGGTTTCCCGCCACAAGAAGGATGTCACTGTTGCTTTGCCAGAATTATCAGTGAAAGATAACATTCACGGTGGCAATTACAGCGTAGTGGAGAGGAAAACGCGAACTCTTGGAGAATTGATTCAGATGAGTCGTAGAATAAGTTATGCAAAGAAGAAGGCCGTTAACATCAGGAGGCGACATCCCTCAATGGTAAATGCTCAACCTGAAAACCTCTGTTCTATGGTAAAACTACCATATGTTCGTAGAAGATTGATTCCGCTGATGATTGTAATTCTCTTTTTCCAGAATGACGATAGGGAACAGTTTTCTTTCTTATAATTATTCGAGTTGGCATAGTTTAGTATATTATTAGTATGTGGTAGAGAAGGCCCGGTTATCAGGTGGTCCACAAATGTAAGTCAAATGTGGACCGTTGGTCCGATCCTTTTAAACCATCCATTTGTCTTGTACATGTGTTGCCCACCCGACAACCACAGCTGGCCTGGATTTCATGCCAAGGCACAAAAATGGAGGGGCCTACTTGATGAATGGTCCAGATTTCACACACGTGCCACATGAGTGGAGAGTATAGGATTAAAAATCCACTCTCATCGGTAGGAACTGCATTTCTCAGATTGTAATTTCATTTTGTTAGTCTCAGAAATCTAAAGCACCCAGAGCTGTCTGGAATGCTTTCTGATAGCTGTAAGGGAAAGAATGAATATCTATTTCTATGCTGGCGTTGCGGGCAACACGTCCATTACATGAACAATGAAATATCTGTTATTTCGCGGGGGAAAAAAAATGAGAGAGTAATTTCTTACCATATATCTGCGACAGTGGCAGGAATTCATGAGGACAAGGGCATTTGCCTGCTGCATCTTCGGCACCAGCGCCAACAAGACCGCCTCTGGATTGCACAAGTGGTGGATTGCATAGGGCAGCAGCGAAGGAAGAGGCAGAAACAACAGTAGCAGGGAACTATCCAACACCAGTCCAAAGAGTCAAGAAATCAGTTCTACATGTCTCCATGATCATCTCATCTTCAGGTTTCTTCCAGAATCAAGGAATGAATGTACAGAACTTCCAAGCAATGAATTCTCCAAGTAGTTTGTTTAACTAATGAATTTGTTGAATTTTGTAAAATTGGCCACCTTCCCTGTAATTAGATTAGGGAGACAACTTACTTGAATCCCCAGCACCAATAGACGACCATACTCCCTTTCCTTTACGGGCCATATTGCACATAAGTCTATAGAAGTCCATTACCAAAGCATCCGTATCCAAGGTTGTAGGCTTGTAGAATGGATCATACCCGTTGCATTCAACATCAACGTTTACAGCTTTCAGCAACTTTCTGGATCCGATCCAAGACCACTGGGATATCAGTTTCGGCCAATGTAGTAAAACAACAACGAAACCATCCAGGTTCAATGCAGTGGCACGATGACCCAGGAGTTACATTGATCTTAGCTTCATTCAGCAGTTTTTTCCACAGTTCAAGCTCCCCTTTCTCACTATAAGGGCGGATTAGCTCGCTCATGTCTGCCCAACAGTAAAAACCTCCACTACTCTTCATGCACATGATTCCTAACTTTTCCAAACCATCCACAAATGTAGCATACATACTCTGCAGCCTCTCTCTAGTTATCCGAATAAAATCCTTTAGGAATTGTGTATCTGAAAGCATTGAGATCAGCAAATGTTGTGTAGGAGCTGAAATGGAAGAGAACCTCACCAACCCTGCGGCAGCGGCCAGCACATTTTTATTGTGAGAATAAATGACTCCCACTCTAAAGCCTGGCAGAGACAGATCTTTTGACAGCCCATATATTATATGAACCCTGTTTATGGCGACATCTTCTGAATTGACAATCTCGGCCATGCTCACAAACTTAACGTCACAATGGGTTGACCCTGCAAATATTTCGTCTGAAATCAGATGAATGTTCCTCTCTCTGGTGAAATCCAGAAGTCTGTTCAGTCTCTTCCGACCTAGAAGGTTTCCGACAGGGTTGGAAGGGTTTGAAATAAGAACAGCACGGACTTCTAACCCCCGTTTCTTCTTCGTTTGTTTGTAAGCTCTGTCAAGAGCATCCATGCTTAGATTGAAATTGTCAGTGCTACGACATGGAACAGGTACTAGCTCTACTCCGGTTCGCCATTTTATATCCCTGTCGAAACTGTAAAATGAACCCCTTCAGTATGAGACGAGTATGTTGCGATTAGAGAATTTCTT
Source organism: Magnolia officinalis (assembly GCA_021015155.1). Classification (NCBI taxonomy): domain Eukaryota; kingdom Viridiplantae; phylum Streptophyta; class Magnoliopsida; order Magnoliales; family Magnoliaceae; genus Magnolia; species Magnolia officinalis. The sequence goes on along the minus strand of JAJHSJ010000186.1, from coordinate 995 downwards.
AAGGAAGTCACTAGCTACATCCATCCTGATTGGTGTGTTTTGGATGCATTTGGTTGCACCAAATATTGTGATATCTCAAGATTAATCCGTCTAACTTGGTGCAAAATATCATGAAACTTCATGATATTTGGTGCAACCAAACATACCTTTCCCATTTTCCATTTTGGGAATTGAAGTAGTACAAAAGTGCGCCATTTCAATTCCCAAAATGGAAGATGGGTGTAAGTGAATAAATCGGGCGTGTTTGTCTTTCTTCAATGAAGAAAATAGAATTCACCCTGGGTAATATGGCGAGGGAACAAGAACTGCATTTCCAGGATCTGCTAGGCAGAAGCTGAGTATCTCGATTGCAGGGGTTGCACCAGCTGTTAATACTATCTGCGACGGGTTAAATGCAACTGGGGTTCGCATAACTTCAGTCATGAATCCAGCGACAACCTTCACATTCGAAACACAATTAGATAGTCAATATTGTTTGCGATGCTTCTTACATCGCAAGGGCGTGTTTGGATGCACTGTCAGGTTGAAGTGTGATTACAGGTCTAATAAATACGGAATAGCCAAATTACAATTATTTAGCATTCATATTGAGGGTTTGGGCTCCAAATTGCAATTACATTACTTTCATGCCGAGCCGAACTGAACATAACTGCACCTTGAGGTCTACTTCCTCATTATGAAGAGCAGAATATATTGTTACATCATCTCTTCTTTAATTAAACAAACTGCAACTCAATCCATTTGTGCATCCAAAAGCAACCTTAAATCTAAAAGCTACCAAAACTAGAACCACATCCAACTTGTCAGTTTTAATCTTAACTAGCAAACAATACTATCCCAACTCATAATCTTGTAATAGAGAAGGTCTCTCAAGTCCAAACCGGGTGGACCACAGGTTACAGTCCACCGAGCAGATAACTTATAACTTGCTAAGTGCATGAGACATCCAAGCTGTTCAATAGATTGGCCCACCATGAGGAATACTTCATGCAAAA
>JAJHSJ010001608.1:0-58034 GCA_021015155.1 Magnolia officinalis | reverse complement strand
TCCCCATCTATATCCACATATCAATACAGCCAAATCTGGGATATCACCAGGGTCTAGTACACTCAAACCAGATTGTCGCCCCATCACGCGCAATAAGGTAAGTGAAAGAGACCTCACTACCCGTCTGCCAATATCGGGTTCGGTCGTCGATAGCGGACCCATTCCTCGAGCTGGTCAGACTCAGCCTAGCATTGCCCCCTCCTCTCGGGCGTGGTAAGGTCGCACCCCCTTCCAACCGACCACGACACAGTGGAAAGCGCAGCCTCCTGGTAATCAGCCATCGGCGCTCATGCACTCACTCGGTCTAAACGTTGGAGCAACCTCTTGGTACCATAAGGGTTTAGGGACTTTCACCCAGGGATATCTATAGCACCCCATGTAGAATAAGATTTTCGGTATCCAATCCTTCCAACCACGTTATGACTGTGGTGGCTACGACCCTGATGTCGCTAGGGTGTACAGTAACCATATCACACGATGCGAATGCATGAATCACACTATCCAGTCATGCAACAATCATACGCGTCTCGTGCGCTCATGTGGGGCAACCCCGCCTAACCGGGAGCCCCTAAACAATCTGTCTGACGGTATATGCTATGATCAGTCACTTCTCATATCAAGCATACATATGGTGCGTATGATCATGAATCATAGGACTATGTTAAACATGTTATATGGGATAGATGTTGTTCATAAGGAGATGAGCCTCGATGGCCTACAAGTATGGGCCTAACAATGGGCCCTAAGGAGAATCATAATGCGGACATTTAACCAACATTATTCTACAATGTGGACGTCAAACCAACATTGCTCCCAAGGCATTACCCGTCGTAAACGTCATTACATAAACCATGTTGGGATCACACATTGCAATGGACCTTAGGTACATCCCATTGGGCCTTAAATACATCAAATGGGCCGTGTCACATGGGCCTTACATTCACATCAAATGGGCCGCAATAATGGGCCTCACCAATGGGCCTTATGTACATTGCAATGGGTCATAACCCATGGGCCTTAGATACATCAAATGGGTCTAGTCTCATGGGTCTTAAAATACATCAAATGGCCTAAGGACATGGGCCTTACATCCACATCAAAGTGGGCCCCAATGATCTACCACAAATACATTAAGATGGAGCTCAAAACATGCCAAGGTGGAGTCCACTTGGACTATGCATCTGGCTCATCTTTAGCTCATGCCATAAAATGATCCTTCAAAACGGATAGACGGATTGGATGCAACATAAGCATCATGGTGGGGGGTCCATTTGAGGGCCTACCATAATGTGTATTATATTATGTAATATAATAAATATAAACATACATATACATATACATATATATATATATAATATATATTGTGTGTGTGTGTGTATATTATATATATATATATATATATATATATATATATATATATATATATAATATATATATATATATATATAATGTCACATGTGCACATACACCACACGCACCACACACCATGCACCGCACGCACCCACACATGCATGCATGCACACACGCACGCACCCACACACCCACAAACGCACACCCACCGTCCCTGGACGGTGGGGAAATGATAAATACATAACTGTGGGCTCCACCGTCCAGCGGACGGTGGAGGCAAATGCACTCATCATGTGGGCTCCACGTGGGGCCCACCGTAATGTTTACATCCGACCCATTGAAAGGTCATACGGACCTCCGTGAAGGGAAAACACAAATTTCATCTTGATCCAAAACTTCTGTGGCCCACAGGAGGATTTCAATGGCAGATGTTCAATCCCACTGTTCTCTGCAGTGTGGGCCACCTGAGCTGTGGATGGAGCTGAAATTTTGAGGGGGCCCACTTCTGGGAATGGGCTACCAAATGAATGGGTTGGATGGGAAATACACATCATGGTGGGGCCCACGGCTGGAGGCCATGGGTGCTGCTGTCCGCCTGCCGTCCGCCCAGCGCAGGCAGCGCCTGCCCTCTGTCAGCGCCAGCGCTGCAGCAGCACCGCCTGCCCCCTTTTTTTTCTTCTTCTTGCGAAAAAATGCATGTGGGGCCCACCATTTGGGAATCCACTCCGACCAACATGTTCTAGGGCTCGAACTACACAAAATGAGTCCAATATACAGTGTATTTGAGGTGCAGATACAGCAAGGTGGGCCCTAAAAGGTTTGAACGATATGAAACACAGTTTCCTATGGTATGGCCCGCTTGATGATCGGATGGACCTCATTTTTCGGCTCAACGCCTAAAACGTGGCAAGGAATAGGATGGACGACGTGGATTGAACACATATATCAAGGTGGGGCCTATTTAAGTCATCCACACAAGAGCTTAAAAAAAGGCTTATATTTGTGTTTTCTAAATGACGTCCAGCGTCCAGGGACGCTGGACGGTTTGCAGTCCAAAGTGCACAGGAAGTGCGCCTACTCAGGTGGGCCGCCAGATGATGGATGTTGTCAATCCAACACATATAAAGTGGGCCCCAACTACAAGTGACTTGGGTTAAATACATACTTCATGGTGAGGTCCATCCAAGTGGGTCACACGGCCAAATCATCGCACAAAACATAAAAGAAAGGGGGGGAGAGAGAGGTAGAGGGTGGGACACGCGTGATGGAGGGGCCCCGACACTATGGGCCCTCCCTTGCAACCAATCATACATCAAGTGGGTCCCATTACACATGGGCCCATTAAATTAAAAATCCAACGGTGGAGGTCTCTTCTCCACTAAAATAAACGGTCTAGATGACCCTAAGTATAGAAGAAAATACACATCATGATGGGGTCCATGGAGAATGGCCCCAGTGGGCCATCGGCCACATCTTAGGGTCCCAAGTGAGATCCAAACCATTGATCGGTTGGCCTCACTTGGCCCATCTTGAAAATATGAAAAACTACTCTTATCAAGCACCCACCACTTGATCTTCTTGCTCCTATGGGTTCCTTAGCTCCTTAGCTTCGATTCCAATGGAGGAGATGAGGAATGGATGGCTAGGATGGAAGATCTTGGGATGGAAAGGTGGGCCACACTTGGAGCTTTGAAAGAGAGGGAGAGGCTCATACGTATGGGGATTTGCTTGGAATGAGATTTGGAAAAGAGAGAGAGACTTGTAAAGGGAGAGAGAGATGGGTGATGTTTGATGGAGTGATGGATGTGTGTAAGAGCCTTTTTGACTTTTGTGGCTTTTGGTGTAAGAAAGGTATGGGTTTGTAAGAATCTTTTTGACTTTGAGGCTTGCTTGGGAAAGGGTGAAAAGTTGATGTGTACTTGACATGATGGGATTGATTGATGGATGATTGATGTGACATCTCGTAGAGATTCTCTTGGGATTCGTACGCGCGGCGTTTTCCTCGCACCGAACGTTGGCCCACATTTCTTGGCCAGGGTATCGCCTCGGCGCGCAAGTCGCGGCATCGGAACCGCGGCGACGGTGCGGTCGCAATGGTACAAGTCTCGGGTTGAGTCGACTCGGGTTGACAGCGTGTGAATCAGGGTCGCGCGCAACGCTGGTTAAGGGTCGAAGGTTACCAAAATTCGACCGGAAAGACCACGGGAACCTACGGAACGGTACGGTCTAAGATGCGGGTCTTACATACTTAAACAAATAAAATTAGTAAATTTTGACTCCTTTTTTTTTAAAGAGAAGGTGGGAGCACACCACCTGGGATTCATTGATCAGAAAGATTCTTTACACAAACAAAGGGGGGGCACCACAAAATGATCGAGCCTCACCACAAAGGACCTAAATTTGGGCGGCAACCAGAAAAACAAAAGCTGGCCCACCTATCATAACTTTTTCTACACAAAACTATTTCGAGCAGGAAAACAGGGCCCAAGGCCTGTCCTACCTATCATATCCTACACTAAGGAGGACTAAAAACATTCTGAATCGCACCTAAACCAGCTTTGTCCATCAGGAAACGGCCCCTGATCAGCCGAGGAAGGGCAGGGACGTCGATGAAAAACCTATCAGACTGGCCCTTGCTGCCCACATTAGCTAAACCATCCGCCGTCCCATTCGCTTCTCTGGGGATATGGGAGACACGAAAAGAGCCCCTTGAGTTAAGGGTCTTAAATTAGTAAATTTTGACTTTGAACTCAAATTTGCCCCTTAAAAGTTAATTGAATTTTTATTATAACAATTGTGGAACAATAGCCTTTAGTATTGTCTAAGCCATAAAGCTCATTCATTTCTTTCCAACATCATATCATATGATTCTGAAAAACTGTCATAAAATTATGGTCGTTCGAAGTTATAGTTCTCATTAAGTATTTTTTCTTTACCCCATCTCAACCCATATAGCTTTATTTCTCTCAATCTTAGCCCTGTTTGTCTTTACATATTTTCCATCCACTTGAAAAGAACTCATTCTTGATCAGTTTACAATAGTAGTCCATTACAACAACCAATGTCTGTAGCATGTCTTCTTTGACTTTGCCAACAATTGATAACGTAATCTACTCATTGGGATCCAAATTTCATTCATAAGATGATACTTTATAAAATATCATCGTAACCTTCTTTTCTTTGCAATCCTCAATATTTGAGGTACCAACTTTCACTCCGTTTGTAATAATGAATTTGCAACTATGGGTTAACAAAATGTTGATTCTAGCTTCATTAGTTACTCTCAATCAGTGTCCGTTGCCCATTCCCTACTTCTAATCTTTGATATGTGCACTTTGGTTTAAGTGTTAAAAAATATGCAAATCTATCAATTACTTCTTATATGTTAATCACACAAATATATGCATTGATTTATAAGGGCTAACCATACAAATCTATCCATTTAAAAAAAAAATGATTCCATTAAGGCAACTATGCTTTACATCCTTAAAATGTTGGACCCCACTACAGCATCAAACAGGAAGCCAGGCAAAGAGAAAAAGAACAGACCGGGGGCAATAAAACAAGGGCAACCCGACCAACAAACAGGGGACTAGGATGACCTGATGGAGCTGAGACCCACCTTATCGAGAAAGAGGAGGCCTTGGATATGAGAGGGGAGCTCACTGATCACTTGCTCGAAGACCTGAGGGGATTGAGAAGAACTCCCCAACTGGGCTAAACCGTCTGCCGACCCATTACCCTCTCGCTTGATGAGATTGAAAGAAGTGGTGGAATTGCTTGAGAGGCCCGCAATCCTGGCCAACCAATTCTTCCACTGCCAGGAAGCAGAGGAACTACCCGAGAGGATGTCAATGACTAGTTTCGAGTCTAATTCAATCTCGATGCGATCATACCCTTTACTGAGGCACAAGAAGAGACCATCTGATTCAATCTCGATGCGATCATACAAATCTATCCATTTATTCATGCATATAAAGCCTCCAAATCTGCCCATTGATTATCCAAATATGTCCCTTAATTCATGTGTATATAAACTCAATCACCCATCAGTCCATCCGTCCGTCTAACTACCCATATATCCATCCCTCTAACTAAACATCCATCCATACATCCAAACATACATGCATAAATTCATCCATCCACACATACTATACGTGCATCACACATCATAAGCACACACAACACACACATGAAAAGGATACCAGAGTTGTGTGCATTTCATGGCGGAAAGATGTGTTCAAGTAATAAGGGTGGAGAGGAGTGGTGTGAGTCTTAGGGAGATTAAGAGAGAGTGCATAAGAAGGGGAGGGTGCCTTCACACACGTGCACCATGTGAGGGTGTTGCTCCACACATACACATGCACATATGTGCAGGTGTTGATCCACACATACACATGCACACATGTGGGATTAGAAAACCCCTCTATTTAAAGAGGGCGTGAGAGGGAGGGAGAAGCATAAGAGAGCATGGTAAAGAGAGGGAGCTGTGAGGGAGAGCGCGGCGCGCGAGGGGGGGGGAGAGAGAGGAGAGAGAGAGAGAGAGAGAGAGAGAGAGAGAGAGTGCAAGGGAAGGAAAAATCTCCAGGGGAAAGTGAGGGAGGAAGAAAAGGAAATAATGAAAGAGAAAAATGATTGTGTGAGTGACGAGAGAGGAGAGGAAGAGAAGAGTTTGGGTGAGTAATCTCGCATGGGTTTTCTATTTCCTTTTAGATTGTATTCTCTTTTGAGTTGGATTTTTATTAAATCTCTTTTAATTATTTTTTTTTCTTAATCCCAAGAAAATTAAAATTCTAGGGGCCTCTACATTGGGTGAGTTGTCTCACACATGGGTTTCTTGATTTTCTTTCTATTTTAATAATTTTATTTCTTATTTAATTATTTTAAATTGTCCATCTTTATGCATCTTGCTTTTATGACACCTTTATATTTGGATTTTCATTAAATATTTCCTAAATATTTTTTTCTTTTGTGTAATTTCTGAAATTTTCAAGGACTTTATGTTAAGTTTCCGCAAGGTTTTTCTGATCATATTTTGCAACATCGGGGTCTATTGTGCATTTTCTATGCTGATTTGCACTTTCTCAGAAATTTCAAAGCTTCACATGTAATATTTTAGATTTTTAGATTTGACTATTTGCATTACACATTCATGTTCTTTATGGAATCTTTTGATGATGAAAAAAAGTTTGTGATACTTGAAAGTATACAAGGAAAGGTTTATGGATCTCATAAGTGTTTGTGATATTTTGAAAATATTAATTTTTAAAAGAAAATTTATGCATCACGCACGTCATAATTAGAACATTAGAAAATAGGTAGGGCGATTGTGTCCCTTGGGTTGGAAGTTTCTAAATCCAGTGGGTAGGGCGATTGTGTGTCACATCCCTAATTTCGGGACTGAAGCACACTCAACTCAATAACCTAGTCGGGGGGGGGGGGGGGGGGGCGGAATAGGTAACAACATCTATTCCATCACACAATTCATATCATGAACCAAATCATTAACTAAATCAATGAATTATTAGATGCCTTTCTATACATCCATTATTTGACAATAAATAAAATATAACTTAATTTTTTTTTTAAATAGTCTGAGAATAAAATAATGAAGTTGTTTACTAATCAACTGCATTTATTAAAAATAAAAAAATATCAATCAATCATTCATCATTCTCTTATAGCTTTGAACATTCATAGTCATCCATGATAATTTGAGCTCGTTCTACCTCCTCTAGTGGTATATATGTTATTAACATCATTAGGTAGCTCATGTAAACAATGAACATACTCCTTATCCTAGATGGCCAATTCTAAATAAAGTGAGATTATTTAAGATACTTTATCTTAAATTAGACTAATAAAACATGAAATATCATTACTTATCATGATATTTGGTGTAACCAAATGAACTCTTAGTAGTTGTTCTAAATTTTGAAACACCATCTAGGGTCTAAAGTGTCTTGATTATGTAATATGAAGTTATCATGCTTTACTAATTGATGTATATTCCCACTATTTGATAAAATTATAAGTAGCATACACCCACTTTTCAGTATAAAGGAAAAGTTATAATGCTTCATGGGTGAATGCATGCATAGCACACCATTCAATCACCCCTCTAGGTTGGTGTTGGAGCATAAAAAATCAGAAAGAAAGAAGTAATGAAAGAGTAGAAATCAAGGTAGAGAAGAAAATAAAAGAGGAGAAAATTCTCCTTTTTACGTAGAGCAGATACGTTGCGCGAGCAATAGGCGTGTTGTGTCGATCAAGAGGTGTCCCATTGCGCACCTCCCTTTTTTTTTCAAAGGAAACTTTCCATTGAAAATTTAAGATTTACACGGACCCACTAAAATCACGTTTGAGGGCTGCGACAACCACCATCAATGAATGCTAAGCCAAACTTGAGGGTTTGAGGGCCATGAGATTTAAGGGTCTTCCTCATCCCCGAATGAGGGAACGGTCTCAGTACCACCCCAACATCTCCCGAGCTAGGAATCAGAGTCCCTTTCAGAATGGAATCGATCGATGGAGGGCATTTGAAGGCCCTAAATGCCTTTTTGTGGGTAACCTCCCTTTCTCCTATTCCACAGAAGATCTACTGAAGATCTAGCTTCCAGAGGTATGGTAGATTATCTGAGGTTTTCCTTCCACTGTTTCCTGGTACCGGTAAATCTCAAGGTTTTGCTTTCATCAAGTTTATGTATGAAGACGACGCCCATGTGACCAAATGTGTTCTAAATGGGAAATGCATAGACGGGAGGAAGGTGATTGTCGAGGATGCCAGACCTAGGAAAGGCAAGAAGGCTCCTCAACCCATTTTCCCCCAAAAGCCCGATTTCACGTCCTTCTCCTTCCCTGCAGCAGATCCACCCAATCATAGGGGATGGGAAGTCCCCAACCTACATCAGTCTGCTTCGAGTCGTAGGTCCTTCATCGCTGACTCTTCTGAAGTTGCTCGTAAGCTGAAGGAATTACATCTGGGTCTTGTGGGGTCCTCAGGGGAGAAGCTCACTTACGTTCTACCTCTGATTGATGGCCTGAGGGCGTCCAGATTCAGAGCTTCGGCCATCGATGTGGTGCGAATATCTTTGTCCTCTTTTCTTCTCACGTTCAAATCTATGGCGGATCTTTAGAATTTGTTGAGGACCGCCAGTTATGGCAGAGTTTGGGATTGGTGGAGCTAGCTCCCTGGTCACCTGAAGCTCATTTGGCTTATGATGAAAGCTGGATTCGCCTCTTTGGAATCCCCTCTCATGCGTGGGTTGAATCAGTGGTTACAGGCTTGGGAAGCTTGTTTGGACAGGTTATTCAAATTGACACAAACGCCAAATTCGGTTTATTCCATATATTTGCTAGAGTCAAGGTCCAAATGATGCAAAATCCTGACTTCAGCACCCCCATTGAGCTACTGGTAGCTGGGAAATATTTCCCAATCTGGGCAATGAGGGAGACAGATCCTGCTCTTCATCGTCCCGACTCATTGCACGGAGTAGCAGAGACTGGCGCTTCGGGTCGAGAAGGCACAAGAGAGTGGGCTATGAGATGCTTTACAGGTGGACCCATTAATGTAGAAGGTCAGCAAAATATAGTACTCAGAGGTAACAACACCTTCCAGAGCCCTCAAAGACCATGTTGTTCTCATGTTTGTATGAAGGCCTATGAGAACCCAAGGCCCCCACCTGAGGTCAATCATCTCAACCCCTGCACTGCCCCTACAGGGGGAACGTTAGCTATTATTCCCTCGAGCACAGTAGTTATTACCCCAGCTGTCGACGACAGCCTAGAAGATGTGGAGGAGCAAAACCCAGTCTCCCCGTTATCGGCAGCCCCTAGCACAGACACTTTCAGGGACCAGCTCGGTTGCAACTCCGCTTCTATTCAGGTGCCAGCCTCACCTCTCGCTACTTTCCATCAACCAGGTATGGATTTACATTTTGTTCCTGGAGCAACAGCTAACCACCTCTCTACCAGATCTGTGGGTAGCCCTCGAGGTAAGGGCCACATCGACTGCGGGCCTTTAGTCCTCTCTCCTAAAGCAAATTTCTCCTATACCCCTTCCCCTCCGCATTTAGCAGGGGAAGCCATAACCCCTCTCAAGAGTCTGACCAACGGCTGCGTCTCAGTCTATAGGCAGCTGGATCTTTCTGTGGATTTTTCTACGTATCATCTTCCCGAGAGGGGAGCTAGAGATCACTCAGATAAGCCCCCCTCAGGAAGGAACTCCCGATTCCAGATATCCCCTACACCTCAGCCCCATGAGGTGGTTAATCATTCCAATTCTAGAAATCTTCACCAAGATCTACAAGGTCCTGCTCAGCCCTAGATCAGCCCGGGGTTCAAGGGAAGGGAGACTCATCAAAATATCCGAGAAGTCTCGGTGGCCCGTCTAAGGTTAGACGCTGTGGACATCTATTCCTCGTCAGTCACAGGGTATATCAGAGGTAGAAAGCTGATGAGGAGGCCGGTAAATTCGGGTAATGTGTCTGATGGATAGCATTCTCATCTGAAATGCCCAGGGCATGGCCAATTCTGCTACCATCAGGATTGCATCTAGGCTTATTAGGGAGCACAATCCTGCTATTGTGGCTTTCCTAGAGCCTATGGCTAGAGACAGTAAGCGAGTCGGTATAGGTTTAAAGCTCAGCTTCCATTGCTCCATTTCAAACGGAGATTATGGAAGAAAAATCTGGATTTTCCACAGGAGCTCTCTCTCTCTCTATATCTGTTTTGGGTATGACTAATCAGCTTCTTTCTTTGGACGTCTCCTCGCAGGCCCACCCAACCACATTCTGCCTGTCCATTGTCTATGCTAAGTATTCTAAGTACAACAGGAGATTCCTTTGGTCTTCTTTAGAAACCTTGGCTGCCGCAACATCAAGGCCATAGGTTGTAGGAGGCGATTTCAACGCTGTACTGGACAGCTCAGAAAGAAGAGGCAGTCGAAGCCAGGACACAGATAGCTTGGTTGAATTTAAGACAGCCATCGATAAAGCAGGTTTGCTTGATGTGGGCTTCATTGGGAATCAGTTTACTTGGTGTAACAACCACGCCGGTGCTTCTCGAGTTTGGGCCAGGCTCGACAGGGTGCTTTGCAATGGGGAATGGATCCGGCAATTTTCAGGTTTCCTCATCAATCACCTGCCTAGAGTCAACTTGGACCACGTGCCTCTGAATGTTTATTTCCCTAAGCCTCCCTCATCCTCTCCGAGACCTTTTCGGTTTCAAAGAATGTGGTTACTCGACGATTCCTTCTAGCAGATTGTGCAGCAAGCATGGTGTAAAGATCTCAATGATGATCCCATGCTGAACCCAATGCTGAAAATCAGGCAAGTGAAGATTGCGTTAAAAATCTGGAATAGGGATGTGTTTGGGAATATTTTCCACAACTTGAAAGTCGCAGTGTGGGACCTCTCTCAACTCGAGGCTAGTCCCCTGATCCAGACATTTCCTCTAACATTGCGGCAGCTAAAGATAGGATGAATCAATTGAAAATTGCTGAGGAAATCTTCTGGAAGCAGAAGGCCTGCAACAACTGGCTCGTGGAAGGCGATAAAAATACGAAGTTTTTCCATCTCTCGGCATCGGAGAAGATTTGTAAATCAGGAATTTTTAGCATCAAACTGGAATCAGGAGAATTACTTACGGACCTACAAGCGATTAAGGATGAAGCGGTCAATTTCCTTCAATCCCTTCTCTCCTCCTCAGTTATGGTGGAAGCTGGGGATTTGTTGGACTGTATTCCCTCTGTCATCTCGAATGCAAATAACGAGCTGTTGATGTCCCCTCCCTCCATGGATGAGGTTAAAGCGGCTGCACTTTCTCTCCCCAAGGACGGAGCTCCTGGCCCTGATGGAATGTCAGCTGCATTCTATTCGGCTCGTTGGTCAACTGTGGGCCCGGATATTCATAGAGCTGTGGTTCTTTTTCTTCCAAGGGGGCCTCCTCCCTTGGTCCTTCACATCTACGCTACTTTGCCCGATTCCCAAATCCCCCGAGGCCAAAAGTTTGGCTAATTTCCATCCTATCAGTTTACGCAATGTGATTTATAAATTTTTACCAAGGTTATTGCTATGAGACTCAGTTCCTACCTTCCGAAGCTGATTTCCCTAGAGCAGGGTGCGTTTGTTAAGGGTCGCTCAATGGCCGAGAACATTGGCCTCAGGCAAGAGATTTTCAGGAATATTGGCAGGAAAGTCCATGGAGGCAATTTGGTCCTCACACTCGATATGGAAAAAGCCTATGACAGAGTAGAATGGGGTTTCATGACTCAAGTTCTCCTCAAATTTGGCTTCAGCCACACCTGGGTGCAAATGGTGGAGAGTTGATATAATAATAACTGGTTCTCGGTCCTTCTGAATGGTGAGAGTTCCGGCTTTTTCAAATCTTTGAGAGGGTTGAGATAAGGAGATCCACTTTCGCCCAGCCTTTTCATTCTCTGTGCTGAAGTCTTTAGCCGCGGCATATCCAGGCTGGTGGCAGTGGGTTCTATCACTCCGTTCAAGCTCAAACGGGGTTGCACCCAGATTTCTCACCTCCTCTATGCCGATGACATGGTCCTCTTTCTTAATGGTGCATCCTCCTCTCTTTCAAGGTGCGGCAGTTCATCAACAATTACCAGGCGGTTTTTAGGCAAAAGGTTAATCCCAGGAAAAGTGCTTTCTTCGTCTCATCCAAGGTTCCACCCAGCAGGGTGAGATTAATTGAAAGATCGTTAGGATTGTGTAGAGCTGCTGGGGTTTTTTCCTATCTGGGTGTCCCTATCGTTAAAGGTAGGATGTCTAGCACCATCTTTAAGCCGTTGTTAGATAGGATCTTTACCAGAGTGCAGGGCTGGAATGCGAGGTTGTTGTCCCAAGCAAGCCAGCTCATGCTTATCTCCCACGTCCTGAGCAGTATCCCGATTCACTCTTTGGCGGCTACTGTTCTACCTGTGAAGGTGATTGGGCAAATGGAGTGGTCCTTCTCCAATTTCTTGTGGGGCTGGAACGATGGCAAAAGAAAACTTCATTGGGTCTCTTGGAGCTCGGTCACGAAGCCTAAGGAGGAGGGAGGTTTGGGTGTTCGTAAGTTGAAAGAGGTTATGAAGGCACATCATTTGAAGATGGCCTGGAATATTCGGTACGATTCCAAAAGGAGCCTTTGGGCAGAATTCATTAAGTCCAAATATCAGCAACCAGATTGGAACGCCTCTCTAATGTCACCCCCTGCCGGTTCTTCTCCCTTATGGAGGCGGCTGGCGGGGCTGTTTAACATGCTGGATAGTAATGTTCAAGTTGACATCTATCAAGGGGAGTGCAATATGTGGGACCATAACTGGTCGGGCCTCGACGTCTAATAGATATCCCCTCCCTTCATATTCCCGATAATTACAAAGATCTCAAAGTGGCAGATTTTTTGGACGAAGGCGGCTTTATTTCGAAGCCTCCATTCGAGCTGCCTGACTGGATAAAGGCGCATATTCTCCATGGTGGTTTTTGCTGTTCAGTTGGTGATGATCGTCAAATCTGGCCATTTGATCCTTTGGGTTGCTTCTCAGTGAAGTCTGCTTAGAGGGTGACGAGAGGGGTTGAACAAAAGAAGCCCTGGTCGAGATGGGTGTGGCATCCTAAGGTTCTGCCAAAGATGTCCACTTTTATGTGGCGGTTATTGCTAGGGGCGATCCCGGTTGATGTGAGCATTCAAGCCAAGAGCGTTTCTTTAACGTCCCAATGTTCGTGTTGTCAGCTGGTTTCGTCTCAACACCCGTCCATTGAATCATTGTCTCACTTGTTTATGGACGGTATCCTGGCAAATAGGGTTTGGAAGCATCTAGCAGAGTATTTTGGTATTCCTCTCTTCGCCCACTAGTCCATCCAGATCCGGCTTCACTGGTGGTGGAACAGACCCCTTCCCCCTAACGTCAGCCCCACTCTGTTCAGACTCGCCCCGGTCTTCTATCTTTGGCAAATCTGAAAGATCAAGAACGAGGTTAGATTCAACAACCTCCCTGTTCATTTTCATTCCATCCTTCAGAGGGCAAAGTGGTAGATAGGGTCCCTGTTCCACGGTCCCTCTAGGAGCCCTCTCAGAGCAGCGCCGGGGCAGTCGCCCAACCCTATTAACTTCCCTTCTTCTAATCTACACTACAAGAAATCCCACTTCTAGTGACGAAAATTTTCGTCTAAAAGCCAAATTTTCATAGCTAAAAAGTTTTAGCAACAAAAATTTTCGTCGCTAAATGACTGAGGCAATAGGTTTTTATCGACGAAATTTTTTGATCGTCGGTAATGCTAAGATTTTTAGTGACGACATTTTTCGTCGCTAAAAAATAAATGTTAAACTTTTAGCGACGATATTTTTCGTTGCCAAAAATAATTACAAAACTTTTAGCGACGAAATTTTTCGTTGCTAAAAAATAAATGTTAGACTTTTAGCGACGATATTTTTCGTCACTAAAAATAATTACAAAACTTTTAGCGACGAAAATTTTCGTCTCTAAAAAATAAATGTTAAACTTTTAGCGACGATATTTTTCATCGTCAAAAATAGTTACAAAACTTTTAGCCACGAAATTTTTCGTCACTAAAAAATAAATGTTAAACTTTTAGCAACGATATTTTTCGTCGCCAAAAATAATTACAAAACTTTTAGCGACGAAATTTTTCATCGCTAAAAAATAAATGTTAGACTTTTAGCGACAATATTTTTCGTCTTCAAAAATAATTACAAAACTTTTAGTGACGAAAATTTCCGTCACTAAAAAATAAATGTTAGACTTTTAGCGATGATATTTTTCGTCGCTAAAAATAATTACAAAACTTTTAGCGACGAAAATTTTCGTCGCTAAAAAATACATAAGAAACTTTTACCTACGAAAATTTTCGTAGGTAAAAGTCTCTCTTTTTTTTTAATATTTCAGCACAAAATTCCGTACAAATTCCTGATATACACATGTTACAATAAATTTCACAGATATTCTTCCTGATATACACCTGTTATACAATAAATTTCACAAATATTCTTCTTGTATACACCTGTTATATAATATATTTCATTTTCAGATACACCTGTTATATAATATATTCTAAATATACACCTGTTATATAATACATTCACATCCATCTAAACCCAAACTACTTAAAGCCATCCAAACATAAACTACATTCATCCAAACATAAACTACATCCATCCAAGCACGAGCAATCTTATCCACATCACATTCATCCACGCATACATATATATAAGTTTAACATCATAAATAAAATATAAAAATTATTCAAAAGTTGATTGGACTGTCCGTTTTGTCCAACACAACTTGATATTTTGTTGGCTCTATTTTTTGTTTTCTTGAAAAAGAATGCTCCAAATGACAGATGAATCATGTTTAGAGCCTAGTGTAGATAATGTATAGCAAAGCACCCTCAATCCCTTGATCCAAAAGCCATGGTTTGAAGGTATTGGCTAAATCTTTGACCCTGCACATACGTTGTATCTGAAAATGATCCACCACACTCAAAGCCACAATTTTAATGAACCTACATAGCTCATGATCATACGACATCCAAATCACGTGTTGTAGATTGACTTTGGTCAGCTAATGTAGATCTTTTCTAACAAATCACCTCAATCCATTGAGCCAAAATCCATCTATCGATTTAATCTTAGTACAAAGACTATAGAAGCTAACTATCCTTTATTAAGATTAATCTAGGAGCAGTTCTAAACTTGCATAGTTCCTGTAAAAGACTCTAAAAATACTAACATGGAAAACTTTCTCCAAGTGAAACATGAGCATAATATGTGGAAAAACTGTCGGGCTATCCCCACTTGTCAAATCTCAGTCAAAAGCATGTGTAGCTGAGCTGGGATGAACTGTCGAGCCTCTTGGAAGACCCAAAATAAGCGGAATAAAAAGGTAAAACTAAAAAGAGTGATCATAAGGAAAGCATGATGCACATTGATTTTCAGTTACGAATTTGAGTTTATTAGTAGAAAGAAAAGGAAAGAGGAAAAAGAAAAGAAAAAGCATCCAATGAAATGAGCAGTACCTGCAACTTATCCTTGTAAGCAACAAGCAGATCAAGTGTTGCTCTAAACACACATTCCAGTGCTTCTCCGAATAAGAGCGTACTGAGTAACTCAGTACGCAATCCGATTTCATATGTGCATATACAACCGAATTTGATTCGTGGGCTGCACAATCATGGATGTGTTTCATTCAATCCATTCATTTTTTTTACTGATAATTTCAGGAGATCATATCCAAAATACATTTGATAACATGCCATGGGAGGCTATCATTTGTTTTCCTGCCATCCAAATATGCATCAGGTCACACCCTAAAATCTGGTACCATGTGTATCAAGGTTGATCTCCCGTATGACATGTTCACGTATCTATTGGACCACACCATATGATGGTGGTGTGATACAGGAGTAGACGAGAGTAACCAAAAGCAGGCGTAAATCCCATCTACCACACGGCTACTATTGCCGATTTAACCCATCGTCAAAGACCACAAAAACCCTAAAATCCAACAGAAATATCCTCAAAGTTACAACACCAATAATATCTACAATTTAAAAATTATAAGCAACACAAAAAATAACCAACATGCCATCCAAAATGGCCACGACTCTCTCGCTCTCCGATGGGGAAAATCATCAGTCGACGTGTGTAAGACCCGTATCCTAGACCGTACTATTCCGTAGGCTTCCGTGGTCCTCCTGGTCGAATTCCGGCGACCCGCGATCCGTTATCGGCATTTCCGTGTGACCCTGAGTCGCATCCCATATTCCAGAGTCGGCTCGACCCAAGACTTGTACCTTAGTAACCGCGCCGTCACCGCGGTTCCGATGCCGCGTCTCGCGTGCCGGTCCGATACCCAGGCCAAGAGATGTGGGCCCGCGTTCAGTTCAAGGGAAACGTCGCACGTTGCAAAACCCAACAGAATCTCTACAACATATCACCTCAATCCATCAATCAATCCCATCAAGGGTCAAGTACACCATCACCTCACACTCATCCCCAAGCAACCCAAGAACACCATCTACCCAAAAGTCAAAAAGTTCTTACACCCATCACTCCATCACCCATCTCTCTCTCTCTCTCTCTCTCTCTCTCTCTCTCTCTCTCTCTCTCTCTCTCTCTCTTCTCTCTCTCTCTCTCTACAACCCTCTCTCTCTCTCATTCTCAAACCACATTCCCAAGCAAGAGAAAACATCACATGTCCAAGGCTCTTCCAAATCTCCATGAGAGAAGCCATGTGTGGCCCACCTTCCTACCTCCCATCTCCACCATCCAATGATCATCTCCACCATTGAAATGCATCCCTCGGAGCTCTAGGATGTGTTGATGGAAGAAGAGGTCCAAGAAGATCCAAGGTGGGTGATCTTTGTTTTATTTTTTTGATTTAAGGGCTTACATTTGGTGAGACCCATCTTGATGTATGTATAAGGGAGGGCCCAATAGTGGCGGGTCCCTCCGGCCTTCACGTTTCTCTCTCTCTCTCTCTCTCTCTCTCTCTCTCTCTCTCTCTCTCTCTCTCTCTCTCTCTCTCTCTCTCTCTCTCTCTCTTTTGTGATGCCTTGTGGCCCACTATGATGCAAGACGATCTCGACCGTCCAATCGTGAGGCCCACCTTGCAGCGGGCCAAGATGAAGGAAAAACACAAGTATCAGCTTCATCCCAAAACTTTGGTGGGTGTGGGACCCACCGTGATGTATGTTCCACGCCAACCATATCTGGCGCTTCACTGTCCATGTGGACGTGAGACAGATCTAAATCTTGGTGGACTACGTGTGTGGGACCCACCGTGATGTATGTATCAACATCTAGACCGTCCAGCGTCCAGGGTATGGACGCTGGATCCCTGATGATGCTGGCAGTCCTCACTCCATCACACCCGTACACACCCACATATATATATATATATATATATATATATATATATTATGGTGGGCCCACGTAGGACCCACCTGATGTGTATATATATTACGATGGGGCCACATTACGTGGGAGCCCACCTTGCTACATATATATATTCTATACCGTCCATCCATCCCATCCAGACCGTCCAGCGGTCTGGATGTGGACCCATTTTCACACCGTCCATTTCTCCTGCATGGGGCCCACCTTGGATGCATGTATTCTACGCTGTCCGTCCGGTTCAGTACCAAGACTTGGACCCCAGCAGCAGGAGGCTGCTGAATTGACGTCAGCAAGTTATGAGGGTCCCACCTTGGTTGTGTGTATTGCATATCCAGGGTCCTACCTTGGTTGTGTGTATTGCATATCCACCGTCCATCTGAGGACGTGCTGAACTGAGTCCAGCAGCTGTGGGGACCACCGTACCTACCTGCTGCATTACGTCAGCCAGTTCTGTGGGTCCAGCCACAAGGCATGTGTAATATCTATGCCGTCCAGCCGTTCTGATAGTGGGACCCACTGCTGGACTGACGTCAGCAAGTTCCATGGGTCCCACGTGATGTATATTTACATCTCAGCCTTCCTGATGGTGGGACCCGCTGCTGGACAGCAACGGATAACACCCACCGTTGAAACCTTCTGGCCCACTGTGATGTTTGTGGGGCTGCTGGCACGTGTGATGGATGTGCTCCATCTAACCGTGGGACCTGCACACCGAAGTATGTGTTACACCTGAACCGTCCATCCATTTGGTGAGTTCGTCTCAAGGTTTGGGACTAAAAATAAGACAAATCTATATCAAGTGGACCACACTGCAAGAAAACAGTGTTGAGTGAACGTCCACCGTGATGTATGTGTTTCATTCACGACGTCCATCTGTTTTACACCCAAGTCGTCCACCTGTTTTGCTTTTCCACCATCCATCACAACAGGTGGATGCACCTGATGTATGAGGCCTACCTTGATGAATGTGTTGTATTCACACCGAATGTCCATTTTGATGGACATATGGCCCATCGTGATGTATGTATTTTAGCCACGCCGTCCATCTGTTTCATCTGTGCCGTACCCAGCCTTGTGGGACACCATGATATATGTATCCATGTTGTTCATTTGGTGGGCCCATTTGGAAGGTGCAAGCCCACCTGCTGGCTGTGCAGGGTCCACCTTATTATGATGTAATTGCGGCCCAATTGCTGCATGTGCGGGGCTCACCCATTGCCCATTGGTGCGGCCCATTGATGCGACCCACCTGATGTATATGAGACCCAGGTCAAGCGGCCCATTGTGATGTATTTTCGACCCATTTGGTAAGGCCCAATGAGATGCATTAGGCCCATGGTTGTGGCCCATCGTTGAGGCCTGTGTAATATGGCCCACTCGAAGTATTAAAGGCCCATGTCTTGCTGCCCATTGTGATGTATTCGAGGCCCTTGGGCAAGGCCCATTGTGATGAATTTGTGGCCTATGGGCAATGACCATTGTGATGTATTCAAGGTCCATGGTTGAGGCCCAATGCGATGTATGTATGGCTCGTTACGTTATGTATGAATTCCTTGTAGGGGCCACTCCTTGGGAGCAATGTTGGTTAAATGGCCACATTGTTGGGCAACGATGTTTTAATATCCACATTGTGAACTTCCCTTAGGCCGATTCCAATTAGCGATCAAGGCCGATTATCGTGACCGATTTGCCGATTCTGATTATTGATCGATTTCGATTGTCGTAACTGATTACCGATTGCTGATTCTGATTGATGTGACCGATTTACCGATTGTGATTATCGATCGACGTGACCGATTTGCCGATTGTGATTATCGATCAATCCTGATTATCTGGCCGATTACCGATTCCAATTGACGTGACCGATTTGCCGATTTTGATTATCGATCGATTTCGATTGTCGTTACCGATTGCTGATTCCGATTGATGTGACTGATTTACCGATTCTGATTATCGATCGATCCCGATTGTCGTGGCCGATTGCCGATTCCTATTGACGTGACCGATTTACCGATTCCGATTATCGATCGATTCCGATTATCGAGGCTGATTGTATAGGCCGATTCCGATTGTCGAGGCCGATTCCGATTTGTCGAGGCTGATTGTATAGGCCGACTTTGATTGTCGAGGCCGAGTATCGAGGTCGATTCCGAGTGTCAATTTCGATTGTTGAGGCCGATTTCGATTGTCGAGGCCGATTGTCAAGACCTATATGATGTATATGCGACCCGTAATTGAGGCCCATTGTGATGTGTATTCGGCCTGTGTGATGTATATGCGGCCCGTGTTTGAGGCCCAATGTGATGTATATGCGGCCCGTATTTGAGGCTCATTGTGATGTATATTCACCCCGTGTTTAAGGCCTAATGTGATGAATATGAGTTCTATGTGATGAGACCCATTATGATGTATTTGAGGGCCAGGCGATGGAGTCCGTTGTGTTGTATATTAGGCACATGTGAGAGGCCTATTGTGATATGTATTAGGCTCTTGAGTGAGGCTCATGGTGTTGTATATTTGGCCCTTGTGTGAGGCCATGGGTCCACTGTATGTTAGCCTCTATATGGGTCATTCCTTGGAGGCAATGTTGGTTAAATGTCCACATTGTCAAGGTTGATTGTTGATGCGGGTTATTGATACCGATTATGAGTATGTGATAGCATAGCATCATGATACATGCCCATACGCATCATCTGCATGTTTGATATGAGATATGGTTGACCGTTGCATATGTCATGGGGCAGGTTGTTCATGGGACCGCCCCACATGAGCGCATGGTATGCGCAAGATTGATGCATAATTGGACTGTGTGACTCATACATCTCGCATTGTGTGACTATGATTACCGTATGCCCTAGTGACATCAGGGCTATAGCCTCCACATGCATATCATGGATGGCCAGATGAGACACTGAAAATCTGTTCTACATGGGATGCTATAGATATCCTTGGGTAAAAGTCTCAGAACCCTCTTGGTTACAGAGGTTGCTCCAACGTCTAGACCGAGTGGATGCATGAGAGCATGAGGGTTGTATACCATTAGGTCGCATCTCCCACTGTGTCGTGGTCGGTTGGAAGGGGGTATGACCTTACCTGCCCGAGAGGAGGGGGTAATGCTAGGCTGAGTCTGACCAGCTCGAGGAATGGGTCCGCTATCGACGAGTTGGGCCTGACATTGGCAGACGGATAGTGAGGTCTCTTTCACCTACCTTATTACGCACGATGGGGCGGCATCTAATTTGGAGTGTAATAGACCCCGGTGATTCCCCAGAGAGGAACCGTACTAATATGTGGATTTATTGAGTAGGAATTGCATACTCATTCATTCATTCACTATCCACTCGGGCTGGTGGTGCGCAACCAATTATTGTGTACCTTCACATGGCCAAGATTTCGGTTGGGCGCGTGACTAACCAGAGATCAGGAGTCTACCACATTGAGTCTGACTATCCAAATTTAGATATATGACTGGTTTGGATAGAAGTCTTTTGTGATAGACCCCATAGCTTGTGATACTACGTACTATCATCCCGACTTTACTCCAGCTTGGTCATTTCATTCGCACCGCATATTGCATTACATCCGCGACATATGGCATTTTGGGTTATTATATTTCAGCACTTATATAGCCTAGACGGACTTAGCATGATTTAATATTGCCTTGCATTCTCAGCATAGGATATTGGCTTATTAAGTTTTTGCACCGCATAGCCTTGGTACGGCTGATGGCATTTATGGATTTATGGATTGTCAGTATTTTCGCTTATTTTGATATCGTATGATTCATGATCTTGTCTGTATTACCGATGTTATATGGTTTATGGTATTGTATTGCATTCTTGGTACTTACCTTGCGCACGCACACACTTTCATCACCCTATAAGCTTTCTATAAGCTTATGCACGATAGATGCGTACAGGTGGCGTTAGGTCGCAGCAGCGTAAAGCTTAGAGCATGCAGCGAACTTCTAGAGCTTTAATTTTTGACAAATGTATTTCCCTTTCAGCACTGTATTCAAATGTTTATATTAGTGGATATGTGATGATGATGTTGCCTTTGTGAATTAGGTAAACTTGTGGTTATGCTTGTTATGAAACAAATGTACGTTAGAAAAATCCTCCTTATAGGATCCCAGGATCAGAATCTGGCGTATGGACGTTGGAAGCAGAGAATGGGGTACTATAGAGGTTGTCGGTACCGGATTTGGAGATCGGGATTCCTGTGAATCCGATTTCCGGGTTTGGGGCGTGACAACGTGGCCCTCTCCACCACTTCCGTGCTCGTTTGGGACGTCTGTCAAATAGACGAGGTCATAGCATGATAGATGTCCATCTCAGCAGATACATCGGCAACCTGAAGATATGAAGACTCTGTGAGAGGTCTAGATGGTTCACTAGCCTTACCGAAATAATTATCCCAGCATGCCACAACTTCCTTCCCATTCCTGAAGGCTCGGTGTCTGCCCCCACTGAATCCCTCCACTTCTACTTGAGCATCATCCCATGTGACATATATTCCCAGACGACGTCCAACGAGGACAACATAGTACTTATCTTTACCCATCTACAATGACATGCGGGGATTAGGGACGACATATATCAAAAACGGATTAGGATGGCGAAATGATGCATACCGAACAGAAGAAATCCAACTATCCCTTACTAATCCTTTACAAGAATATAAATTTTGTATGTACGTACCCTTCCTTCAGTACATCAAGTGTGTGGTCCGTTCCGGCTTAACATGCATAATGCAAGCATGTGAGTACATATACCACAGATGTTAAAAAATATATATAGTCATGATCACATAAGTCACAATGGTATACATTATGCATATATACCAGCACATCAAAATCCAAAAAATACGAAAATACAAAAAATAAACATCACAACAATATAAGTTATTACATGCCCAGATAAGAAAACAGCATAAGAAAACCAGTGACCACACCCTGTCAGACATATCCAACACCTCCATCACCGAAGTGATCACGGAGTGTTTTCTTTAACCACTCCACTCAGCACTCAGGTCGGAAACTGACAAAGACGACCCCAGCGACTTGTCCTTACTCAGGATTTGACCAACTTTGAGAAATGTAGAGTTGGTTAGGCATTTCACCTCTTTCATCACATCAAGTACCTTGCTAGTGCGATTGACCTCTTTGTCGAGCCCAAATTTCATCATTGAGTCGGCAATGGTCTGCAGAGAGGTCCCGAGTACATCACAGGGATGAGGAGGGCGCGACCATTTCCTTATTGTTGTCCCTCCTCGGGTACCATCGGAATCAAGAGTGCGAGTGGGAGTGCTACGGGAGTCGTGATGTCCCATCGCAAGACAGTCCGATGATAATGGAATGGTCCCTATGGAGTCTGTTACATAATCCTCTGATAGGTCAATTGTATCATCCATATCATCATCAACCTCTCTCCATGCTTCATTAAGATCTCGTTGAAGATGAGAAGATGATACTGATGTCGCCATAATCCTACTGCCTTGCACATAGCGTCCCGTGGCCTGGTCGAATCCGCAAATAATTGCAAGGTCATCCATTCTTTCGATATGTTTCCCGCGGAGTCTTTCAGCACGTGGGTGAGACTATCAGAGGAATAAGACAATTGTAATTAAGGGCTAAAACTACATACAGATGTATGATGGGAATTTCAAAACCAGTAAAACTTACCGTAAGATATTCCTCACAGACTTCATCAAGAGTCGTGACCACCATCCACTCATTGTCCCAACCAAACCCACTCGTCGCCAGCATGTCCTTCACTGCATTATACTCTCTCTTGTAATATCTCAACCGATCCGACATGTTTGCCACCTGACAACTACGTTAGTATGCTTCGTAACTTCTTCGGCAGCAATTTGGTACGCCTCCCGCTTGAAACTGTTATCAGCTCTACGCCCTAGTGCGACCTGTTCAATAAATGTGTCGAATAGAACTTGATCGATAGCAGTAGTCCATTTGATCTTCCGGGCTCGAGATGGAGGCTCCGCTAGAGATTTCACTATCTTCCTACGCGGAGAACATCGAGTGGGCACAGGCGGTATTTTTACCGGTGATTGGGTCGGTGTCAATGTATCATTAAAGAATGAGTCTGTCATTTCACCTGAATATGAAGTATGTATGATTTTTTACCAATGTCAACCATAATCTTGAAAACAACAAATATTAACATAGACGAACACAATATAAATTCATTGGTCATTATAAGTAACCAACAAACCACCCAGTGTATAACTGGGTGATTATAATTCCTTTGTTTCGAAGTTAAATAAACCTGAAATATAGTATCACCAACTAATGTAATAGAAATTAAATAGCAAGTATCAACTATCTACTCCTACTATTCTATTGAGCATCTACCCACATTCTGGCTGCAATGTCATTGCACACTCGATTCCAAGCATCTTTTTCACGTTGAGTTACTCGAAGCAACCATTGACGCTCGTCATTAGTTGATACCTCGTGAGGCGTTGGGATACCCTCCCCATCGGCAGCAGATATACCAGCGAAATCATTGTCCTGTGGAGGCTCATTTTCGGTACGTATATAATTGTGTAGGACACAGCTGGCTATTACAATCTAGACTTGTGTTTGAAATTCGTACTGCATAGCGCTCTTCAAGATGGGAAATATGCATTTCGAAACACTGAAACAACGCTCGATTGCATTGCATAATTGTGCATGTCAGTAATTAAACAGCTCCTTCATGTTCGCAAGCGCTCTCCTGTTTCGATATTCTTATAAGTGATATCGAACGCCCCAGTATGGAGCCATAAAACTAGGTGAATGAGCGTATCCAGCGTCAACAACATACTGACATATTCATGAGAAGCGAGAATTGTCCAGTTAAATGGTTGACCATTTGCATATGATGACTGGATGGATTTGCCTGAATAGGTGGGTCCCAATACCATACTGACAGAATAACTTGTTTCATAAAAATCTATTCCAACAAAGGAAATATAAAAAATTATTTTTCATTCGATAGAAGAGTGCATAACATCTTCATCATTCAATAGTCATTGCAATGTCCATTTTTCTGTGAAACATGGTACAGAGTCGTCTACAATAATCTTTATCAGTTTCAGTCATGATTAGAGAATGCTATGAATGAGATAGGAAAAAAGTAAGACAGATAATATGGACCATATGTAAGTGCTATAGTTTATATCCCTGTTTGTTGTCAAATTTGTGGTGCCAAAATTACTGTTATATAACTTGCATAAGTGAAGCTCTCTCAAAGATCAACATTCATGAATAAGCAAAGCTCACAAGTACAAAGATCAACCTTGACTGCAAGTACTGCTCACAAGACATGACTCAAGAATGCAAGACTTCAAGAAGAGTACAAGGCAGTTCGTAAAGAACTCAAGATACTTTCAAGGTTGAGCTACATCAAGATTTCAAGATTGAACTACATCAAGACTTCAAGGCTTAAACTTCAAGGTCACTTGTTCCTAATATTTCAATGTCCTTACTTCATGTTTGAGGTTTGACTGACCTTAGGTTGACCGTAAGAGTAGGCCATTTTGGATACATCAGTCAGATGTTTAATTTACGTGAGTTTGGTCTGATCTTCTACTAGTCCTAGGCTTTCTTCGACTAGTCTTAGCTTTGCTTCGACCAGTCTAAGAAATTCTTCGATTAGTCGTGAGTTTGTTACAAAATTCAGATATTTTCTATTAGGCTTCGACTAGTCCAGGAATCTGTTCGACCAGTCGAAGGAACAGTGTCGACTGCATCTTCGACCAGTCAAAACTCTTCGAGTCAAAGTCCAGCGATGAAATTCAGGTTCTTCGACCAGTTGAAGGAGACCTTCGACCAATCGTAAAACGGTCAAAGCTTATCGCGCCCGATTTTTTCAAATATCTGTTAATTCTTCGACTAGTCGAAGAGCTCCCTAGACCAGTCAAAGACGCGATTTGCTCACCTATAAATAGAGCACGAATCTTAGAAGAATTCATTCAATTTAATTAATCAATTCAAGACAATCTTCGTCAAACTTCTGAGAGATAATTCTGTGCTCCATCTAAGCTAAGTGTGCTTATTTAATATTCTCTTTCTTTAGCTTTATTTAATTGATTTTGTTTCTGCTATTCCAATCTATTTTGAAAAGAGGAATTGTTATTCCCTTTCTTTAGAATCAAAATCAATTAAGGCAAGCCCTATTTGGTTTAATTTAAAATCTATTAGAACTAGAACCATTGTAATTGAGTACTGGACATTGAACTTGGACATTCAATCATCTACTCTGACTTGGTTCTACCGGGCTGCTACAACGAAGGAGATAATCAGGTATTTTACATTTAATTGTAAATTCCTTTCTGTTTTGGTTTCTTTCAAGATTTGTCAGAAAAATCTTGTTGTATTGGTTATCTGAGGAGAGCCAGGAAAACTCAGAAGTGGGGTTTTTTAATTGTGTAAGCCCACAGACAAAGATACAATTGTAAAGGTTTTGGGTGAACCTGTGAAAACCTATTTTGTTAGTGAACGCTAATATCCCTTGTGTGAGGATATTAGGAGTGGAGTAGCATTTGTGTGGCTGTTTTTTAACAGTTGGTGAACACACAGGCGAACCACTATAATCCCTTGTGTTGTGGTTGAATGATTTATACTTCTAATCTTTAATTATTTATTTGTGGGATGTATGTATGATGGTGAATGTTGTAATCATTTAATTCAAGCATTGTGGGAATTTTGTAATAGTTTAGAATTTATTTTCTGTTATTCCTTTATCAGCTTGATATTTAATTTCCTTTAAAGTTGTTCCAGCAAGGTTGCCCTGCCATTTTTATGGTGTATGGTTGTCCCTAGAACAATACATTTATGATTACAATTTATTTCAGTTCAGTTTGTGTTTATTTCTGTATTCCTCTTTGGTTTGAGATTTGATACAAAGACCTTTCTAGAAATAAGGTTGTCCTACCATAAACTCTGGTTTTTGGTGTAAGGTTGTCCTTAGAACAACATTTGTATTAACCTCTCAAGATCTGAATTTTGAGGTTGTTTTACTTTCCTGCATTGTGATTTATTCTGGCTATCATATTCTTTCTAATTCCGATGTTATAAGTTTTATTTAGCATAGTCCTATTCACCCCCCTCTAGGACATATAGCTAGGCCTTTTCAAGTGGTATCAGAGCCTAATAGCTCTTTTTAATTCTTGGATTTAATTCCTGAGCTAACGATTTAAGCTATTTAAGATGTCAAATTTTGATAGCCTTTCAGTACTAGGCCTCCACCCTTTGATGGCTCCAACTATACCTATTGGAAAGCCAGAATGAGGATCTTCCTTAAATCAATGGATGAGAGTGTGTGGCAAACCACAGTGACTGAATGGAATCCTCCTATCATGGAAGTTACTGGATTGACGGTTCAAAATCTATGAAAGTCACACCATATTACCAATGGACCACACTTCAGAAAAGTGAGAGTAGTGCAAATGTTAAAGCACTAAATGCAATCACTTGCGCACTATCACCGGATGAGTTCAAAAGAATCATTTCCTGTGATACTGCAAAGCAAGCTTGGGATATATTAGAAATGACAAACGAGGGTACTACAATTGTCAAAAAATCTAAAGTCCAACTCCTCACAACCAGATTTGAAGAAATTCATATGGAGGAAAATGAAATGTTTATGGACTTTTACACTAGATTGAATGACTTTGTAAACTCAATGTGGGGTCTTGGCGATAAAATCCCAGAAAGTAAAGTGTGTGCAAAGATATTACGCTCACTTCCTGAACGGTTCAATTATAAAGTAACCGCGATCCAGGAACTTCATGATGTGGATAATATAAAGGTAGAAGAACTAGTTGGTTCTCTACAAACCTACGAGTTAAACTTTAAAGCTCCTAAAGGTAAATTTATCGCTCTAAAATCTTCTAAATGTAATTCAGAAGAAAATTCTGATTCAGAAGATGATATGGCTCTTTTAACTAAGAAATTTTACAAGATTTTCAAAAGCAAGAAAAGGTTGATTTTCAAAAATCAAATGATAAAAAGAAGTTTAGACCCAAATCTCGAAAATCTTTGAAAGATAATCAATGTTACAACTGTCAAGAATATGGGCACTTAGCAAATAGATGTCCTAAAAAGGACAAACCCAAGAAGAAGGGTATGTTGGCTACATGGGATGAATCATCTGATTTTAAAACTTCTTCTAAATCAGAAGATTCTGAAACTGAGTCGAGCAATGAAGTTAAAGCTCTTATGACTCTAGCCAAATTCACATTTTCAAATAATGACTCAACAAGTGAAGAAAATCTGAGTAGTGAATGTGAAAATGAAGATGATCTTCAAGACGCTTACAATGCCTTATACAAGGAAAGTTGTAACATTGTTGTCAAACTTAAACTTCAAAAAGAAAAGTTTTCTAAACTCAAAGAATGTTTTGAATCACTTGTCTTAGAAAAATCCCAAATTTCAGATTGTTTTGAAAAATTAAAATGCGATTTGGAATTCAACAACTCCCTAATTGTTGATTTGAAATCTGAAATTGAGAAACTCAAAAATGAAGTATCTTCTCTTCTGAGTCTAAAGGACACATGGAAATATGCCCAAGGTGATCCAAAGTTAGAAAAACTTTTATCCGGATTAAGAAAATGTGGTGATCTATCCGGGTTGGGCTATGATAAAAATTTATCTCCTAAACAAAAGTATACTCCTCCTATGTTTGTGAAAGGAGAGTCCTCAAACTCAAAAGGAAAAAGTACTTATCAAGGTTTTTCTAGAAATTCAAAAACTTTTCAAAAACCTAGAAGCAGTCATGTCAACATTAATCAGAAACGAAATCCACTAGCTGAAAAGATAGTTGTTTTACTCAAGTAGCTCTTAAAATCTAACTCTATAGGTCATTCTTACAACTATAAACAAAAAAAGACCAACTATGTTCCTAAAGCCAAACCAGTTATGAAATGGGTTCCTAAAGTTGCCTGCTTGGTTGCTCACACTGCTTTCAAAGCAACAAGTCATTTAAAGTGGTACCTAGACAGTGGATGCTCCAGGCATATGACAGGTGACAAAGCTTTATTCACGGATCTAAAAGATAAGACTGATGGTTCAGTCACATTTGGTGATGGTAGCAACTGCAAGATTATAGGCCAAGGTACGGTTCAACTTTTTAATCTTCTTGTGTTTAAAAACATTTTATATGTTGAAGGCTTAAAACATAACTTGCTTAACATATCTCAAATATGTGATAATAACCATAGTGTTCGGTTTTCTAATCAAAGCTATGAGATACTAAACAATAAGGGTTCTGTAATATTAACTGGACGTAGAACGTCTGAAATTTTCTATATTATTAGCGAATCTAGCTCATCTAATCAAACATGTTACATGGTCCATACAGACGAGACTGATTTATGGCACAAACGTCTTGGACATGTACATTATCGAAATTTATATAGATTGAGCAAACGAGAACTTATAAGAGGTTTACCCAAACTTCAGAAATTAGATAAAATATGTGGTAAGTGCCAGATAGGCACAAAAAGGAACTCACACAAAAAGGTGAATTCAAATACCACATCAAGACCACTCGAACTCCTCCACATGGATCTAATAGGACCTACCAGAACGGAAAGTCGTGGTGGAAAAAAGTATATCTTGGTAATAGTTGATGACTTTATCAGATTTACATGGATAGTCTTCTTAAGGGATAAATCTGAAACCCTTGAAGAAATAAGAAAAGTTCTCAAAAATATTCAAACTGAAAAATGTTCTCAAATCAGTAAGATTCGTAGTGATTATGGATCTAAATTTGAGAATAACAGTTTTGAGAAGTTCTGTACCGACCAAGGAATATTACATGAATTCTCAGCTCCCAAAACTCCACAACAAAATGAAATTGTGGAAAGAAAGAATAGGGTGCTTCAAGAAATGGCTAATGTCATGTTGAATAGCATGAAGCTCTCTAAGAATCTTTGAGCTGAAGCTGTCAACACAGCTTGCTATATTATTAACTGAGTCTACACTAGCAAAGATAATAATAAAATGGCTTACGAATTGTGGTTCAATAAAAAGCCTACTGTCAAATACTTTTGAGTTTTTAGTAGCAAGTGCTATATTTTACGAGATCGTGAAATTTTGGGAAAGTTCGATACGAAGAGTGATGAAGGGATTTTTCTAGGATATTCCTTAAATAGTCGAGCTTATAGGGTTCTGAACAAAAGAACTGGTGTGATTCAAGAGTCCATCAATGTTGTCATTGATGATCACTTAAACACGTCAATTCCTAATTCAGATAATGATGAAGTTCTAATCATTGATAAACCCGATACTTTATTGAATCAGACTGATTCTGAGTTGAGGACTGTTAAAGATCATCCAACCACACAAATTCTTGGAAACCCTCTCACCGGTGTTCGCACCCGTAGACAACTTGAGGATATATGTAATTATGTATGTTTTACATCCCAAATAAAACCATCTAACGTAAAAGAAGCTCTTGCTGATGAGAACTGGATTGTTGCGATGCAAGAAGAACTTAACCAATTTGTAAGAAATGATGTTTGGTATCTCGTACCAAGACCTAAAGATAAACACATCATTGGAACAAAATGGATTTTCAAAAATAAGTCTGATGAGCATGAAAATATAATTAGAAACAAAGCTAGACTAGTGGTACAAGGTTATACTCAAATTGAAGGAATTGATTTTGATGAAACCTTTGCACCAGTAGCACGTCTTGAATCTATCAGACTATTTATATCCATTGCATGTTTTAGAAAGATAAAGATCTATCAAATGGATGTGAAAAGTGTTTTTCTAAATGGCGATTTACATGAAGAAGTCTATGTTGAACAGCCAATGGGTTTTGAAGATCCCAAAAATAATGATCATGTGTATCGGCTTAAAAAGACACTTTATGGATTAAAACAAGCACCTAGAGCATGGTATGAAAAACTAACAAAATTTCTTTTAAGTCATAATTTTCAAATGGGATCTGTTGATAAAACTCTGTTTGTTAAAAAACATAATGATCATATCTTAATGGTACAGATTTATGTTGATGATATCATTTATGGATCAACTTGTACTGACTTGACTACTGAGTTTGCAGATTTGATGAAATCACAGTTCGAAATGAGATGGTTGGGGAATTGACTTATTTCCTTGGATTGCAAGTAAAGCAACAACCTGAAGGAATATTCATTTCTCAATCTAAGTATGCTTTGAATCTAATCAAGAGATTTGGATTTGAGAATGGCAAGAATTTCGATACTCCTAGGAGTACTACCCTGAAACTCTTAAAAGACTCTAATGGTAAAAATGTTGATTCAAAACTTTATCGGAGTATGATTGGTAGTTTGTTATATTTAACTGCTAGTAGACCTGATATTTCTCTAAGTGTTGGTATTTGCGCAAGATATCAATCTGATCCAAAAGAATCTCACTTGATTGCTATCAAGCGGATTATTAGATATGTCGCAAGTACTGTAAATCTCGGTCTCTGTTATCCTCATGAGACTAGTGTCCAATTAGTTGGGTACTCGGATGCTGACTGGGCTGGTAATCTAGATGATAGAAAATCAACCAGTGGTGGTTGCTTTTACATTGGAAATTGTCTAGTTTCCTGGTTTAGTAAAAAACAAAATTCTATATCACTTTCAACAGCTGAAGCTGAGTATATCGCAGTTGGTAATGCATGTACACAGCTTGTTTGGATGCAACGAATGCTAAGCGATTATGGAATTAAACAGGATTCTATGTTATTACATTGTGATAATTCCAGTGCGATAAATATTTCAAAAATTCCTATTCAGCATTCTCGTACTAAGCACATTGACATTAGATTTCATTATATTCGGGAATTAGTAGAAGAAAAAGTTATATCTCTGGAATATATTCCTACCAAAGATCAACGAGCTGACATTTTCACAAAACCTCTCGATAAAAGCAGGTTCAAAAATATGAAATTTGATCTTGGCATGTGCATTTTAAAATGATTATTTATGCCTACTTGCATCATAGTGTATATATTTACTAGGTTGAATTCCAATTTTTGAATAATTTGCAAGAAATATGAATATTTAGACATTCTTCGACTAGTCGTGAGTATACTCGACCAGTCGAACTTCGACCGGTCGTATATCCACGACCAGTAGTAGATCTCGGGAATCACTTAAAATTTGGGGATTTTGCTTTCTTCCTCATTCCGTTTTTTCTCTCTAAGGAGCCGAGCTTTGACTTGTCGAACCCACTGTTCATGTTCTTCAAGGTTAGTGTTCCATATACGTTTTTCTTGCAGATCTGTGTCTAGATTGTTTCCTTTTCTAGCTTGAAGCTTTCTATTTTGGATTTCATTAAGATTTAGGGTTTGGATTTTGAAAAATCTATTTTGAGTAAACCCACTTCTCAATCCTTACAACTTCTTATTTCCTTGTTATCTTTGTTGCAAATGGCTTCTAGAGGTAAAAAATCTACGACCCGTGGTCCTTCTTCTTCCTCCAGATCGACCATTATCACTAAGCGTCATCTTCTTGTTCCCAATGACGATCCATCTTATGTTAGGGACATTAGATTACATAAAGTTATTGTTGAACATCCTGTTGATGTTAATCATATTGCACCTTTTAACTTCCTTCCTATGCTTGAAGCTGTAGGTTGGGTTAACTTATTACATTGGGGTGGGCCAGCATACCGGTCCATTGCCCAATCCATGTTTGCATGTATTAGTGCTTTCTCACAGGATGATTTAACTTTTAAAATATCTACTAAAGAAGGGCCTTTTGATATTGATCGTCATTTAATTTCAGCCCTTATGAACATTCCTGTGAATGATGAGGGTATTCTTATCCATAACCTAACTGATAAACCCTCAATTTCTGAAAAACATATGCTCACTAGAGATTTGTGCAACATGGATGTTCAATGGACACAAAAAGGGAATGCGCTTCCCGCAAGGTATTTGTTACCCAAATACAGAGTTCTCCACAAAATCTTTGTGTCTAATCTGTATCCTCGTTCGGGTAATAAAACTGACTTGACCTCGTTTATGGTTCGTGTTATCCATGCTATTGCCAGTGGTACTCAGATTTGTTTACCATCCTTAATCTGTCATTTTATTCTTCAGTTTAGGCTCCATCCTGGTCATAGTGACATTCCTTTTGCCTATTTAATGACTGTATTGGCTACACATATGTTAGTCGATATGCCAGTTGATGAGGCACCTATCCATCATCTGATTTTCAACAATACTAATATCAATAAGATGAAGCTGGAATTACTTCCTGAACAAGGTGGTGGTGGTGGTGGTCATGAAGAAGCTGGTGATGACATTAATATGGATGACATTTTTTAGGAACTGGATTCTGATTCAACAAATGATCCAGATTTTGAACCATCTGATGTTGATGCACGTCTGAGTGCATTGGAGGATAAAGTTGAGAATATAAATGTAAAGATGGAAAACATGTTTGTTGCTCATGATTTACAATTCAAGTACATGCGCAAATATCTTAGGCGATTGAACAAAGGCATGCACCAACTTGATCCCTCCATTCCTGCTCCGTCATCTGGTTCTGGTTCTGATTAATTTATATGAGATTTTTGGTCTGTAATAACTTTATAACTTAGCACTAGGTTGACTGATTTTGAGTTAGATACTATCTTTATTTTTGCTGGGTATTTGTTCTATATGAAACTATGCTGAGTATCTCTATCTCTGGTTTTTGCTATAATCTCATAACTCCTCATGTTTACTCTCATATATCCCTTTATTTAGTTCTCCTTTATTGTTGTTTCCTTTGTCATATTGTGACAAAAAGGGAGAGAATGGTTTGTTCTTAATGATGTGATTGTGAGAGGAGTAGCATCGGTTATGTTACTCAGGGGGAGTATGTTTGAACTAGTTGAATGAACTGGTTGAATGGTGAATGTTGAATATTAAATATTGATTTGCAGGTAAGCCAGTTGATATTAACTGGTTCATGATTCTTTAACCAGTTGTTTTACTTTATGTTTATCTTGGTTATGTGTTTTATCACTAATTTGACAAAGGGGGAGATTGTAAGTGCTATAGTTTATATCCCTATCTGTTGTCAAATTTGTAGTGCCAAAATTATTGTTATATAACTTGCATAAGTGAAGCTCTCTCAAAGATCAACATTCATGAACAAGCAAAGCTCACAACAAGTAAAGCTCACAAGTACAAAGATCAACCTTGACTACAAGTACTGCTCACAAGACATGACTCAAGAATGCAAGACTTCAAGAAGAATACAAGGCAGTTCGTAAAGAACTCAAGATACTTTCAAGGTTGAGCTACATCAAGATTTCAAGATTGAACTACATCAAGACTTCAAGGCTTAAACTTCAAGGTCACTTGTTCTTAATGTTTCAATGTCCTTACTTCATGTTTGAGGTTTGACTGACCTTAGGTTGACCTTAGGAGTAGGCCATTTTGGATATATCAGTCAGATGTTTAATTTATGTGAGTTTGGTCTGTTCTTCGACTAGTCCTAGGCTTTCTTCGACTAATCTTAGCTTTGCTTCGACCAGTCTAAGAAATTTTTCGATCAGTGGTGAGTTTGTTACAAAATTTGAATATTTTCTGTTAGGATTCGACTAGTCCAGGAATCTGTTCGACCAGTCGAAGGAACAGTGTCGACTGCATCTTCGACCAGTCGAAAGTCTTCGACTCAAAGTCCAGCGATGAAATTCAGGTTCTTCGACCAGTCGAAGGAGACCTTCGACCAGTCGTAAAACGGTCAAAATTTATCGCACCCAATTTTTTCAAATATTTGTTAATTCTTCGACTAGTTGAAGAGCTCCCTAGACCAGTCGAAGACGCGATTTGCTCACCCATAAATAGAGCACGAATCTCAGAAGAATTCATTCAATTTAATTAATCAATTCAAGCCAATCTTCGTCAAACTTCTGAGAGATAATTCTGTGCTCCATCTAAGCTAAGTGTGCTTATTTAATATTCTCTTTCTTTAGCTTTATTTAATTGATTTTGTTTCTGCTATTCCAATCTAATTTGAAAAGAGGAATTGTTATTCCCTTTCTTTGGAATCAAAATCAATTAAGGCAAGCCCTATTTGGTTTAATTTAAAATCTATTAGAACTAGAACCATTGTAATTGAGTACTGGACATTAAACTTGGACATTCAATCATCTACTCTGACTTGGTTCTACCGGGCTGCTACAATGAAGGAGATAATCAGGTATTTTACATTTAATTGTAAATTCCTTTCTGTTTTGGTTTCTTTCAAGATTTGCCAGAAAAATCTTGTTGTATTGGTTATCTGAGGAGAGCTAGGAAAACTCAAAAGTGGGGTTTTTTAATTATGTAAGCCCACAGACAAAGACACAATTGTAAAGGTTTTGGGTGAACCTGTGAAAACCTATTTTGTTAGTGAACGCTAATATCACCTGTGTGAGGATATTAGGAGTGGAGTAGCATTCTGTGTGGCTGTTGTTTAACAGTTGGTGAACACACAGGCGAACCACTATAATCCCTTGTGTTGTGGTTGAATGATTTATACTTCTAATCTTTAATTATTTATTTGTGAGATGTATGTATGATGGTGAATGTTGTAATCATTTAATTCAAACATTGTGGGAATTTTGTAATAGTTTAGAATTTATTTTCTGCTATTCCTTTATCAGTTTGATTTTTAATTTCCTTTAAAGTTGTTCCAGCAAGGTTGCCCTGCCATTTTTGTGGTGTATGGCTGTCCCTAGAACAATACATTTGTGATTACAATTTATTTCAGTTCAGTTTGTGTTTATTTCTGTATTCCTCTTTGGTTTGAGATTTGATACAAAGACCTTTCTAGAAATAAGGTTGTCCTACCATAAACTCTGGTTTTTGGTGTAAGGTTGTCCTTAGAACAACATTTGTATCACCCTCTCAAGATCTGAATTTTGAGGTTGTTTTACTTTCCTACATTGTGATTTATTTTGGCTATCATATTCTTTTTAATTCCGCTGTTATAAGTTTTATTTGGCATAGTCCTATTCACCGCCCCTCTAGGACATATAGCTAGGCCTTTTCACCATACCAAAGATCTTTATCTAACCTAAGGGCGGAGATCAATGACTAGGCTAGGAGTAACCAACAGATTTCCAAAAAATTACTTATAGCATTAGGTATACAAGTTCATTGTAGTTGAAGTAGTATGAAGGAATCCAACTGTGTATATATATTGGAATCGAACAGTGTTAGATGAATTGTGTATAGATATTGGAATCCAATAGTCAGAGAGGACCCCTGAGTTGGAAATGGAAGCAATAGGTCAGTTGGAAATGAACACTGTTAGATTTTAGATTAACTTAAAACCCTCAAAATCCAGTTTTACCCATTTTCTTACTACCTCATGAACAGTAGAAATTAGATTTCACAAAACCCCCAAAATCCAGAAACCATGAGGAAAGTAATTTTAGAAAATCTAACACATCAATCGAATACAGCGTCTTTGAAGCCCAGACAGTCATCCATGGTGGAAAATAGATTTCAGATTAACCCCAAAACCCCAAAATCCAGAAACCCCCATTTTCTGGAGATCTTATCAACAGCAGAATTAAGATTTCACAAAACCCCCAATATTCAGAAACCATGAGCAAATTAATTTCACAAAATCAAAGCCATCAATTGAATACAGTGTCTTTGAAGCACAAACAGTCATCCTGGATGAGAAAATCGATTTCAGATTAAGCCAAAATGCCCAAAATCCAGAATATGGGGGTTTTTTGGAGATCTTATGAATAGTAGAAATCAGATTTCAAAAAACCCCCAATATCCATAAACTATGAGCAAATTAATTTATGAAAATCAAACCCATCGATTAAATATAACGTCTTTGAAGCACAAACAATCTTTGTGGATGAGAAAATTGATTTCAAATTAACCAAAAACCCACAAAATCCAAAAACCCCCATTTTCTGAATACCTCAATACACTAGAAATCAGATATCATAAAACCCCCAAATTCCAGAAACCATGAGCAAAGTAATTTCTCAAAATCTCGTTGTATTGAATTGAATACAGCGTCTTTAAAGCACAAACAGTCATAACAGAAGCCATGGCAGAAACCTAAAAACTGGACATGCATCTCGGAAGGCCATGGCCCTGTCACAGGCAGGTGAGTTGACATGCATGAAGGATTTACAGATGTATGACAGCGTTTCATGCCGGGAGGGAGGAAGAAGATGTACCTCGCAATGGCAACGGTGATGGCTGTAATGGCCATCTTCGTTACACAATATCTACATTTATAACAGGTGTTTCGCGTGAAAAATTACCTCCCACCACCACTCCCGCCATTTCAACGCATCTTCGATCCCATCCCGCAGTTTGTACGATGGACAGTGGACGGGATTGGGATGGGCTCGAGGCGTAATCCAGAGAGAGAGAGATAGAGGACGAGACGCCCGGATCGCCAAATCCAGCAGTAAATCCTCCGGACTGCCATCTGCTTATCTCCTCGCCCTGTCAAACACATTGTCACCCGTACACCCTTGGATTAGATGAGCAAATTCCATCTACTACAACCTACTCCCTTTCAATCCCCCCGTCCAAACGGGCCCTTAGAGCGGTGAGTACGTACGCATATGGCCACCTTGAGGAATGCTCCTTCTTAGGTTATCACACATGTAACAACCCCAGTTTTGGCGGTAGCAGTATACGTTCGCTCCTACAAACAACCTTCACAGGAAAATGACGAATGCTTAGAATCACCGCAAATTATATTATAATTGTCCCTAGTCCTATTAGAAGCACTAAATCTCGAGGACGAGATTTTCTTTAAGGAGGGTAGATTGTAACACCCCATACTTTGAGTACTTGGGCGTTACCATTGAACCGTAGGAAGTATTTAGGCGTGTGGGAATACATGATACCATCATCAAATAATCCACATAGAAACCACCCTTGTAAACCATGAACAACTCTAAAAATTTCATTAGTTACAGCTCTCATCAAGTCAAGTCTAAGATCACTCTATGAGTTCATTGAAACTCGAGACAAATCCTACTCACCAACCACTTTATAAATATAAGAAAATATAAAACAAACCAGTAATCCGATACCTACTTCATAGTGTGCACATCTACCTAGCAAGATCACATCCAACTGTCAATCCAAAAATAAAATAAAATAAAGTGTAATAAATAAATAAACAGATAAATTAGATTGAAAAAGCCTATAATACAATTCCTAAAGGCAGAACCATACTATTTGAATATGAATATTCAATGATATATATATATATATATATATATATATAAAATAAATTATTAAGAATATTGTAACAAAAATAATTAAAATTTAAAATGCATATCATACCATCTTACCAGTAATCCAACCATTGATTTCCAACTAAGGGACCCTTGGGACCATTCTGACCATTAACGATTGATCTTAAAATGATCTGATCATCAGATCGATGGAAATCATCAGTTAAATCACAAAAATAAAACAAAATGGTCCACCTGAGTGTTGGATCTTCCTCAACGCAAATCAGGTGTCCTATCTAGGCATGAGGAAGCAAATGGACGGCCTGGATTGTACATATCATCACAATGGACCCCACTTTCGATGTGCATGTACACATGCAAGTGATGCACTCGAAGTGCAACGGACTACAGTTCGGGTCAACAAGTTGTTGACATGACAACTATTTTAAAAAGGGAGAATTCCCTCCATTTTCTCGCTCGAACAGAGTCCTAACGGACGGTCTCGTATTGATGATCGGTGGCCTACAAATTGCTTATGGTTGGAAAATCCAGACCGTCCATCAGGTAGCCCAAGAAATTCTGATCAAAACTCAGCTGTTCACGCACGTTGATAGGCACTCGTGTGCACATGATTTTCGACGGTAGAACCCTCATGCAGCTGGCTTTTCGAAAACAGAAAGATTCTCTTCCTCTCCTTTCCACGTTGGCATGCGCGTGCGTTAGCTCTTGAAATCTCGACCCTCCACTTCATCAAATCCCAACCATCGGGTCAGAGACAGTTTTAGGGTTCCTAGCTCAATGAGAGAGTCGCTGCGGCATGTGGGCTTCAACACCATTAAGCAAGGGGTGATCACCGTCCCTTTTGTGGGTCCCACAGTGATCTTGGAACCCATCCATGCCATCCAAATGCCTTGGATCATGAGATTATTCACCGGATCTGAACCCACCATTGGCGGAGGAGTCATCCTCTCCATTTGTTGAAATAACCCACCACCTGTAAGTGGGTCCCACCTGCTGATCTAGACCATCCACATGGTGGCCCATGGTCCCAGAAGTTCATCCACGTCGTCCAATCTCAGCTATGCAAACAGTTTCTAATGAGATCAACAACAATCACTCTTTGTTAATTGAGGTTAGTGGACAAAACCGTAACTAATCGCTGATTAGGTGTCGATCCTTCTAGGTATTTTATGAGGGGTTATAAAAGCTCTTTTAGGGCATCCCTTCCGGAAATAGAAAGGAAAGTGAGAAAGAGAGAATGTGAGCGTTCTTTCAGCTGCTCCATCAGGTGAAGCTAACTCTCGAGTCGCGCACATTCGGACGAGTCTGGATCCACACTGCCCTTCAACAGAAGAAGAGGATTTGTAAGAAAAGAAAGGGAAGAGGAGAAAGAGAGGAAGAAGAGAAAGAAGATCAGAAGATAGAAAAGAGAGTGAGAGAGGCGATGTTGCTGCTTGTCTCAACTCAAATTAGATCCACCGACTCGCTGTCAGGTCGTTGTCCCAACTGGGTCGACTCGTTGTCTATGGCACTGGTTGGGGATGCCAGTTCGAACGGAGAAGAAAGAAAAGAAGACGGAGAGAAAGAGAAGGGAAATAGGAAGGAAAGAAGAAAAAGGAATGAATAGAGAGTGGGTGGCCGAGTCCACCACCTGATGTCGCACCAAGTTGGGTCAGTGTCCATTCTTGGGCCTGCCATGAGAAGAAAAGAAATATAGAAGTTACAGAAAGAAGAAGGGAGCAAGGGAAGAAAGAGGAGAAAGAAGAAGAAGACGGAAGAGAAGGTGTGTGACTAGCCGCACTGGCTCGAACTGAGCGAGTCAGGGAATCGAGTCAGACTTGGGTTTGGTGAGGTTATTACGTGAGATTCAGTAGAGAGACAGAGAGAGAAGAAGGAAAAGAGGAGAGAGAAAATGGAGAAGGAAGAAGAAGATCAGAGAGAAGAAGGAAAGATGGGGCGAGTTTCTGAGTCAACTCGTTCAAAACCGAGTCAGGACTCTGATTCACTATCTGGTTGGGTCCAGACCTTGCTAGAACCCCACAGCACAGGGAGAAAAGAAGAAAGGAAAAGGAAAAGAAAGGAAGAAGAATGGGAGAAAGAGTAGAAGGGGGTTGTAATCGAGTTGGCACTGAGTTGACTCGGTTTGAACTCGAGCCGAGTTTGGGACACATTCCAGTAAGTTAGTTTTAGAATCTTTGTTTGAATTTTAATCAAGTTACTATTATATCATTTTAAGTCTTATGATAAAAAACTGAAATCATCTCTCATATAGGTTCAATACGTCGAATTGAGTCAATTCAAGCTAGTGAGGGTAGATCGAGTGCGTTGAACTCCTTGGTGATCCCTAGTCTAGCAAGAA
Source organism: Magnolia officinalis (assembly GCA_021015155.1). Classification (NCBI taxonomy): domain Eukaryota; kingdom Viridiplantae; phylum Streptophyta; class Magnoliopsida; order Magnoliales; family Magnoliaceae; genus Magnolia; species Magnolia officinalis. The sequence goes on along the minus strand of JAJHSJ010001608.1, from coordinate 18,213 downwards.
GAAAATCCACACTTCAAGGTGAGGGATATCCCACTTGGCTTCTTCCATCCATTACAATCAAAATTGGTTTAAGCGTAATGAGTAAAATAATTACAGCTTTCACTCCATTTCTGTCTAATTGTTATTGAAAATTTCTAATGTATGTCCCACATCATGTTACTCTAATTCCCATGTTGTAAGATTTGGTAATATATTATGCATGCCTATATTTGAAATTGTCAGTAATATGTACTTCCCTATTAGTATAAAATGAAGTAAAGAATCCCGTTCCCATACATCTTTTAAATTGTATTACTGCTCCTTACGTGTACTAAACTCCATTGAGTATAAACCAAAAATGTATGAAATAAGGTGGATGGTGATTGAACCCTTTCATTTCCATTATGTAGAGATGAACATGTAGAAATACTTTATTTTATTATTTAAATTCCTAATTGGATAGATAACATTTAATCTTATATATTCTATGTCTTTTCATCAATTGTTAGGTCGCATGCATATTTAAATTAATGATATGAGAGTAATGGAACTTCAATTCATTCTATGTTACGTTTTACACTATGAAGATCGTGAGTGAGATGTTGTTTACTAAAAGAAATGTACTTTAAAACTTACCGCTCTTGATCGTGCTTAGTGTGCTACACTGTTGGCCTTCCTTTGGATCAAGTAATGTAAATGAATGTAGACGATTGCTATATTCTTAAAAGATCATGAGCTTGGCCCACTTTTATGAAAGTAGATCTTGTTAATTCTATGGAATGTGCATGAGCATCATGGTACATGACATTCACGCATGACATATGAGCTTTTCCGGGTGCCCAATGTAAGCCACACTCTATTCGATTTATTGTAAGTTCCAACACTTTAGTTTAACTCACAGAACCTGTGCATTTGGGTCACTTTGGGGGCTTTCCTTTACATGAAGTTTTTCCGGGATTTTAAATACCTCCTCGGGCATACCCCGAGTACTTTTCCAGGAGCTCGTCCTTGGGCGCGCTCACCTTCATGGCCTTTTCCAAGTAGTTTATCTACCTCGGGCGGTCTTTTATTTTGACAGTTGGATGTGCATACCTAGATCTGTTACGTGAACATACATTCATACATTCATACAAACGCATATGTATTTGTTTTGTCCTATGAATTATATATGAATTGTTAATCCATTTTGGAATGATGTGTTACAGTTGAATCTATGAGGAAAATTCCACTGAGTTTTCACTCACCCAATCATGCGGTTGCACCAAATAGACGCAGGTTTGATGACAGGTGGAGACCCCTATGACAGGATCCCAGGGACGCCTGAAGTGGAGCTCAGCAAGGAGAACCTTCGCACCGATGTTGTTGAGCCATTGAAGCTCAATTGATAGTTTAGGATCTACATAAATTTAGACTTATATTTCACTTGAACTGTAATAAAAATTCTTCTTTTGAGGGATTTCATTTTGTTGTCACTTACTTGTATTAAAATGCTTTGTTGTCACTTACTCGTATTAAAATGCTTGTTAGCACTTATGATATCCTCCACTTATGCAATAGTTATCTTATTCGATGTATGAGATTCGCTACTAGGTAGATGTATGTTAGTCCACTTCATAACGTAATACTCGGGTTCTCAATGAGGAGCGGCTATCCTCGGGTTATGAGAACCAGGGTGTTACAACACATGTGCACCTTTGCACATGTGTCATGGGCACAGAATCTGAATAGTCCACGTGATGTAGCACCCCTTGAAACCTAACTAGCCCAACATTCAGCCTGATACACAACTCTAGTAGGCCATGGAAAAAGGAAACGATTTCCTCCCTTGATTTGCATCTCTTTACTATGGCCCACTAGAGTTTTGGATCAGGCTAGAAATTGAGTATGAGAGGTTTGAAGGGGTGCCACATCACATGGAATGTTCAGATTCTGTGCCCATGACACATGTGCAAAGGTGCGCATAGGTGCTCACGTAAGAAGGTGCGCAGGTGAGCATTCCTCTTGCCACCTTACTCTACCTAAATGACCCCGGATTATGTAGTGTAGCACACACCACTGAGTTTGGTGCATTGACGTGGCAAAGTTTTATGAGCCTCACTGTGGTGTATGTGTTATATCCATACCCTCTATCCATTTTTTCAGATCATTTTAGAGCATGAAACCTAAAATAAGGCAGATCTAAAGCTCAAGTAGACCACAACACAAAAGTAGAGATACTTTTAAGTTAAAAGGATCACATTGGCAAATCATCAATTTTCTTAGTAGCTTAATCAAGATAATTCTAATCATAGGAATTGACATTTTGCATTTTCTATAAACTCTAGAATATCTGAGCAAATCAACTAAAATCTATTTCAAAATTCCCAAGGTTGTTAAGGCTCTAAGATTTACCCAAGCTCAATCTAGTTAATAGAGCCAAGCCTAAAGCCTAGCAGGCTGGCCCGGCCTATTGACGACATAGTTATGTTGGCGATGGGTCCAGTCGACCTGCGGTCAATGGCCCAACCCACTTTTGAAGTGGATTCAGACCAAGCTAAATGGGTAGCGAGCCAGGCTTGGGCTCGAGCTAGAAATATGATTAGTTTAAGTAAATGGGTTGCTTGGGTTTGAACCTACTTAACCCGACCCCGCCCACATAGGTTATCAATGGGTTGGGCCAGATGATGAACTGACCTGACCTGCCCCGGCTCTGACAATAAAGAAGAACAGTATAGATAAAAAATAATTATGACTGTACATATACGCTATCTGGTCTAGGTTTGCCTAGCCTGTTGGGTTTTGGATTGTAGAATCACACAGAGATGAATCTAGGATAACAATCTAAGAGCACCAAACAAAGACAAGAGAACACAAAGATATAACATGGAAAACCCTTTCGGGAAAAAACCACGGCACAAAGTGACAGATCTTCACTATGAAAGCAAAAATTACAAAGAGAAGGACTTACCAGACTTGAGCAATCCTCAAATCTCTCCCTTGCTCTACCCTTTAGAAACCCTAGAACCCTTTTTAAAAGCCTTAGAATCCCTTAGAATACCTCTCAGTCTTACACCCATATATATAGTTCAGAAAGAATCCTAAACAAAATCGGAAAGAATCTTAAACGAAATCAGAAACAAATCCCGCACTTTAGCAGTTTTACAAAACAATCTGCGTAAAATCTGATTAGATTTAAGACATCAAATACAACAATCTCCATCATATCTTCAATGTTCAAATATGTAGCTTCTTGTCCTCTTCTCTTATCTTTGCCACGCATCATAACTTCATCAATGTTTCTTGTGCACACTCTGTCTTCCTTTTACATCATCACCAAGCCCAGAGAAGCTGCACAAAACTTGAACTTCTCTGTAGGAACAACCTTGGTGAGCATGTCTGTTGGATTCACGTTGGTGTGCATCTTCCAGTGTTACACCTCATTCCTCAAGTACATGTCAGATAAAATGGTGACGAACAACAATGTGTTTAGTACGAACATCAATGGGTCTACGTACTAGAGAGACTCAGGAAGTATAAAAAAGTTTGTCAGCCGGCACGCACTTTCTCATGCCCCTCATTGACAAGATATCATTTGTTCACTACGTAAGTGAAGATTTGATACAAATTTCTAATCAACCTGCAATATCCAAGGATCACATAAAGATTTCATTCGATAACATATTTGGTATGAAGATGATTGATCCTCACCTAACATCGTATGCAAGCCAGAAACCTGTTGAAGGATTGATCGACTTATTGTATTCAAAGGTTTGCAAGAATTTAGTGGAGTTTCCTTTCGATGAGACAATAAGGAAGATAACTGGCCTGTACAAAAGTATAATGACTTTAATCAATGAAACTGCAAGTGCTTGGGGTTACAAGTGTGTCAGATATGAAATTATTAATATCACTTTTTCCTCGGAATTGGAGGCAAACATGGAAATGCATGATCGAGCTAAAAGAAGAGCAGCTATTAAAGATTTTGATTGCGAAGGTGAAATAAACGTGCAATTGAAAAGGCACAAACTGCTGCAAAGATTATTCGTTTGATATCCGAAGTTGTAAAAGAATGCAGATGCGTGTAGCCGGAAGCTTTAAAAATTGCTGACTTGTACGTGGTACGAGATCAGAGTAACACTTAGAAAAAGGGCATGTCTTCTATTTGTATTACAGTGTTTCACTTCATCAGTTTCCCACCTTCTGCTATTGTGAACATATTTGAGCAGTACTGATACTTCTTTCTAGTTGTACCAGTTTTCTCATTGCAGAACCCCAAGAAACAAAGGTTTTATTTTCTTATAGGTTTTATTTTCTAATCTGATCCCCCACGAAAAAAGAGACATTTTTGGTTTTAAAAAAATACAAAGTACTCTCAAACTTAAAGACTAAAAATAATATAATGAAATGATGTGACAGGGAAAAAGAAGATTAATAACAAATCAGTAGTCGAAATAAATTATATAAAAAAATAAAAATAAGTTATATTAAGAAAAAAATATATGAGAGACACAATTGATTTTTATGCATATATTTTTTCAGTTATCTCCAATATCTTAGTTCTCTTCAATACACCATTTGCACAGGAGCAATTAAACATATTTATTCTAGTATGGAATTAACAATATAAAAAATATAAATAATCTAAATTTAATAATTTTAATAAAATCCAATAACTCCATAATGAAACGTAAATCATCTAAATTTAATACATTTAATAAAATAGAATAACCCCAAAAATGAAATATTATCTCTACTCTTGTATATATAAGTAGAACCAAGATAAATGCATTTTTTTTGTTAGTGTATCACTAAACTCAGGAATTGGGTGAGCACTCTTTTCTCACGATAACTACGCCAGCTCATATGGATCAAAATGCGAACTAGCATGTAATGAAGGAGGTGATTCAGAAGAGTAAGAAGAAGGTAGAGAATTTTGACTGTCCATCTAGTTTGCTCTAAATGGTTCGATATTTATAGATATGCATCAGATGATCCCATCCGTCTGCTCAATGGTATTTGGCAGCAACAAAATATTAAAACTGTCTACATGCAGCAGTGGAAGCAAAGAAAAGTTATGGATATGATGGTCCAAAGTACTTAATTTTATAAATTATAATAATCACATCAAAGAAAAGTGATAGATATGATGGTCTAGTATGCTTGAGCTTTTAAATTATAACTAATCACATATGGCTAGAAGTATGACTTGTCAGTCTTAGCCACGTCTTTCCTGCTTATATGTCCTTGTGTAAGGAATTTGTACCATGAAAATGATGGTCCCACCATAAAAGATCAGTTGGAATGAAAATCAGGCCGCCCCTCATCAAGTGGGCCACACCATTGAACCAATGGGCAAATATTATGTTGTTCGGCCTCTTTTAAAACATGGGGCCATTCATTATTGGCATTACTAGATGGATGGCTCTTATGGGACGCAATATTTCTATGACCCACGTATACATAAATCCCATGTGACTTTGAGCTCTATGGGACCATACATATGACTCGAACCATCTATTTCACTAGCTCATTGTAAGGTACGAATTAAAAAATGAGGCAGATTCAATACTCAAGTAGGCCACCTATATTTGATAGGGAGAACGCGAGTTTTCAAGTGAGGACACTAATTGCCTGTAGGCCAAAGCTTTACAAGGCCTACTGGCATGCCCATACAAAATATCCAACGGTCAAATCATCCAACGCATTGATCACATCGTGCTCACTTAATGTTGGGGAGACACGCGGAAGCAACCCTGAGTTAGAATCAAACAATAAGAGATCAAATAAACCAAGCACATAGATAACATAAGGTTTTACATAAAAAAAAAAAACTCTCGTAGGAAAAAACCACAGAACAAAGTGACAACAAACCAACTATGATAATCAATGTATACAAGAGATGGAAAAACCTACCGATCCGAGAATTAACCTTGAAAACTATATAAAACCCTAGCTTACATTTCCCTTTGCTCACAAAAGCCCTAAAACACTTTTTCAATACCCTAAAACTGAATTAGAAAATAAAACCTGCAATTCCACGAAACTACGCAAGTCGATCAATGGGAGCTTCAATCAGATCGAGTGTCATCAACCCGACTCCCTTAATACTACTGACCAGCTTATTCGAGACTTGAAGAACATCGATATAGTTTTCCACATTGGGATTTATGTTACGCAAATGGGTACCTCTCATAATGGGATCAGCTTACATCACAGATTGAGCCCATCGCTTCCTTGGTACCGTATATGGTCGCAAGGTTTGTTGACTGTCGTCCATTTATTTAGGCTGAAATATGCTTAGCCCACACACACCTCTACCATTTACAATCTGGCATGTGTGGCTAACATTTGAAGGTGCAACTTGGGGGATTGGGTCAGGTTGAGGGTCAACCTGACCCCGACCAGACTTGAAGAGGATCCAACCCACAACTTGTCTTGAGCTAAATTCCAATCCAAGGTGACCAACCCAAACCCAACTTGAAGTCCTCTATACTTGACCCAACCAGCCCCGAATACGTGATCATTCCCAAACCCGACCCGAATTTACTCAACCAGAACCCAACCCAATTTCAAACCAGGTTGGTGTTTTCCACCCCAAACCAACCTGAGGACCATGACAATTGTTGAGGGTCAAATATTGCATATTAGACCCCAGTTATAACATGATTTTACGTACATAATAATATTTTTATTGCAAGGTGAATTTAAGAGCTGGGACTGAAAAAGAGTACTAAAAGCATAGATTTAATGCTAAAAAATCACCAAGGTAAGGGACGGATTCCAGGAGACCGAGATTGAAGAATTTACACACCAAAGATTTGAGAGAATCAAGTGATCAACGATAAAGAGATCTCACCATCCGTTTAGTTCAAAACTTTATATCTGGCCTGAGGACCCTAAATTAACCGTACACGTAAAATTTCAGCCATTGGATCCTTGTGGAAGTGGCCCAACGGACAGATCAGCCCACAAAACACTGATTTGGGGCCCACCTAATATCTTGATATACTTCAATTTTGGTCTCCGCCTCTTAAATGGGAGGGCACAATGGATGGACGAAGCAGATTTCTCACAAGCATCACAGTGGACCCCACATGGGGATCTGCGTACATACAGTGCACGTGCACTAGAGGTGCACCGGACCAGTCAGCCCGGTCAAAGTCAGGCTGACCCGACTCTTCTTGCGAAAACATCCAGCGAGCGGACGGGAGGATGTTGTGATTGGTAGTGGGCCACCACCGTGGAGTATTTCAATGATCCGGACCGTCCATTAGCCCCGAGGGTGGCCACGACCCTAGCCATGGTGGCCTTTAGTCCCATACACGCGTACACACGTAAATCGCCATCAAACGCAGGATGAACAGCGGGCTAATTTGATACATTGGGCCTCACCGAAACTCGACCAAAACCACTCCTTTCCGACCAAAATCTCTCCAGGAATGCAATGAATGAGGCAGATTTCTCTGAAAACAGCACTGTGGGGCCCAGCGAGCTTCACATCATTAGAAAGCCTAAAAGGGTAGAATTTAGGCTTCCCTCTTCACCCATACTTTAATAGATATGCCCCTTTCTTAAGGGCTGTAATGGCTTGCTCAACATCCCTATCAATGGTACTACTCCTCAGCAGATCTGTCATTCATGTCGTGGAATCAGGTACGCCCCCCACACAATGAAACCCATTCGAGTAATACAAAAGACCACCTGGGTAATTACAAGAGAACAACCGAATCCACACCATAAAACCTCTGTGGTAAGTTTTGTGCCAAAACGCCAAAACCAGCTTCTTCATTTATCCCATGACCATCAACAAAATAACAACTCCTGTCCAAGAACCCCAATTCGCAAGAGCCAAGAATTCCATACTCCAATTTCCCGTGAATCCAAACCCTTATTGATCAGAACATTGAAAAAACATCTGAACCATTCCCGAAGGTGAAGTGCATACATTCTAATCTCAAATTCTAAAAGAAAATCAATTCCTTCTCGCCCCCATTACGAATCTTTGCCTAATTTCAAGAATCGGTGTTCATGTAAACAACTCCGAAGCTCAGAAAATAGTTCAAACCGGTCGACGGAAAACCTAGATTCTCGTAAATTCCATTTGAACCTCTCAAACTCCTTAAGCTCTTGGACCCTTAAAACCTCGAGAATGGGGGCAGTGCCGAAGAATATTACCTTGATCGCGAGAACCTTCGAATGATCTATCGATAGTCGACTGTTTCAGATGAATCTGCATTCGTTTGGCTCGTATCAAGGAGAAGAATCAATTGAAAGGGAGAAAGGGTGAGGATTCTGGAAATGGATTTCAGACACGTTGGAGATTTTTCGTAGCGATGGATAGAAAAAGAAGGAAATGGGAGGAAATGCTTTTCAGGAAAAGAGAGGTGGTAATTCAATAAGGTTGTTTAGATGAATAGGTGGGACCATGATTTGCAATATTAGATTTATGGATGGAAAAAAGGGAAGCGGATTGGCTGGGATGCAGATTTCCGGCGAAAGCCTTTCGTAGGAAGTTACTGCGCAAGGATGATGGGTGGGGCCACCACCATGTTTCTAGGAAATATACTCTGTTCATCCGTTTGGAGAGCTCATTTTAAGACAAGCAACCGAAAATGAGGTGGATCCAAAACTCAAGTGGCCCACACAAGAGGGAAATTTGGGAAAAGAAATACCTACCGTTGAAACCTTCCCGAGAACCACCATGATGTTTATATACCATCCAAACCGTTTATAAGGTCATTACCACATGGATGAAGTGAAAATACAAAATTTAACCTGAAAAAAAAAAAAAAAAAAGCTTTTATGGTCATAAGAATGTTTTAACGGTTCTCACTGAATCCTCACTTTTCCTCTGGTGTGGCCCACTTGAGTTTTGGATCCACCTCATTTTTTGTCGCTTGTCCTAAAATGAGCTCTCCAAACGGATGAACGAAGTATATTTCCAACAAACATGGTGTTAGGCCCCACCCATCATCCTTGCGCAGGAACTTCCTACGAAAGCCAAATCCACATCCAATTGGCTGGTGTACAACACCCCAGCTATATAGTTGATATAGGTGCGTGTCGTGCGAAGACGAGCATTGACGCTCCTCAAGCTCCGAGTTGTACGAACGGTTCAAACGAGATCAAAGTTACATGGCCCCACAGTGATGTATTTATTATATCTACACCGTTCATATATTTTTAGAGATCATTTTAGAGCATAATGCAAAAAAATGAATCATATCCAAAAATCATCTAGACCACACCACAAATAGCAGCGGAGATAATGATTTTCACTATAGGCCCACCATAACGTTTACTTTCCATCTAATCTGTTTATAAGGTCACAAAGACTTGAATGAAGAGGAAAAACAAATTTCATATTGATCCAAAACTTCTGTGACACCAAAAAGGGTTTCAATGGTAGACGTTCAATCCCCCATTGTTTTTGCAATGTGGTCCACTTGATAGTTAGATCTGTCTTATTTTTTTGTCTCAAGCCTTAAGACGAGCTCGTCAAATGGATGGACAATTTGGATATAACACATACCTCATAACCAGACCCATAGAACTTGCTGACGTCAATACAACAGCTATATACCAAATGTGAGGTACACTAGCCAATTCGCTTCCGAAAAAAAGTGCAAGTTATTCTAGGGAAATTGACCGTACTGACCTCGATGTATATATGGTCAAATTACCTAAAAAGATTCAGCCTTCCAAATATTTCGTAGGTGGCCTTCTAACAAGCTTTCGAAAATTACTTGGACCAAAATGCCCTTGTCCTTGTTTCAATAGTTGTACGGTTTTCTAGGGAATAAGAAGGTACATCGTATTTAATGCCAAGAAAGTGATGTGTACGAAACATTTCTTTGCGCATGGGCAAGGACCAAACTCGTGGGGGCTCACATTGATGTATGTGTATAATCCATGCCGCCCATCCTTTTTGGCGTGTCATTTTAGGGCCAGGGTCCAAATATCAGCTTGATTTAGAGCTCGTGTGCTAACTTGGACACTACCCAAGGTGGACGGAACGGATCACCCCATTATGGGGTGATCCATATAACATGACAACAATGACTCATATAACATGATAACCACGACCCATATATAATGACAACCATGACCCATATAACATTACAACCACAACCCATTTAACATGACAACCATGACCCTAACATGACAACCATGACCCATTTAACATGACAACCACGACTCAGTTAACATGACAACCATGACCCATGGAAACTACGACCCATTACAACCACGACCGATATCACATGAGTACCACGACCCATATAACATGACAACTATGATCTATGACAACCACGACCCATATAACATGACAACCACGACCCATATAACATAACAACCACGACACTTGCCACATTACAACCACGACCATAATTACAATACAATATGAAGAATAGTTCTCTTCAACGGGCACCCAGTGAGCTGAAAAACTCTGTTGAGAATGTCTTATTTGAGCCTGACCACATTACAACCACGACCCATATCACATGACAACAACGACCATATAATATGACAAACAAGACCCATGTAGCCTGCATTTCCTGCTCCTATATAGTAAGTGCAAGTCATGCCATAGTCGTGCAAACGATATCTGTATAGTAGTATAGGTCGCATCAGGTGGTTGTAATGTGGTAAGGGTCGTGGTTGTTCAGCTCGTTGTGTAGTTTATGGTCAGGCTCAAACAAGACATTCTCAAGTTGTCGCAGTGGATAACTACAATCCATATCACATGACAACCACGACCCATATTTGAATGAAAAACCACATTACAACCACGACCCATATCACATTCTCAAGCTATTGCAGTGGATAACTACGATCCATATCACATGACAACCACGACCCATATTTGAATGAAAAACCACATTATAACCACCTGATGCGACCTATGCTACCATACAAATATCGTTTGCACGACTATGGCGTGACTTGTACTAACTTGGTGACTACATGAGATAAACATTCATAAGATCATTACCGTCCATTAGATGAAAGGTGGGGCATCTAACATACAATATGGATCTTATTCTCATGAAATTATACCGCACAAAGTTAGAAAAGTAACATGCACATCCGTACAAAAGCTAGCCTGATATTTTTCGAATATGAGATGACTATTGATAGACTGCAGGAGCAGGAAATGCAGGTTATATGGGTCGTGGTTGTCATGGGTCATAATTGTCATGTTATATGGGTCATGGTTGTCATGGCGTGACTTGTGGTAACTTGGTGACTACATGGGATCTATTTACACTGTAGTTACTAAATTTCATTCAAATATAAATCTTAAATGGACCATAACGTAGAGAAGACTATTAATAGACTGCAGGAGCAGGAAATGCAGGCGACATGGGTCGTGGTTGTCATATTATATGGGTCGTGGTTGTCATGTAATATGGGTCATGGTTGTCATGTGGTCAGGCTCAAACAAGATATTCTCAACAAATTTTTTCAGCTCGTTAAGTGCTCGTTGAAGAGAACTGTTCTTCATATTGTATTATAATTATGGTCATGGTTGTTGTGTTATATGGGTCGTGGTTGTCATGGATCGCAATTCTCATGTTATATGGGGTCGTGGTTATCATGTGATACGGGTCGTGGTTGTAATGGGTCGTAGTTTCCATAGGTCATGGTTGTCATGTTAAATGGGTCATGGTTGTCATGTTAAATGGGTTGTGGTTGTGATTATATATGGGTTGTGGTTGTCATGTTAAATGGGTCGTGGTTGTCATTATATATGGGTCATGGTTGTCATGTTATATGGATCGTGGCAGATATTTGGGCCCTAGCCCTAAAATGACACGCCAAAAAAGATGGGCGGCATGGATTATACACTTTTTTTAACTAACAAAAACTTTTATTCACAAAGAGGAAATGCTGATTACATTCAGGCAGAGCTCGGGTAAAAAGTCCCAAGGGCAGCCTATCGTATAATCCTGACCAAAAGGAAAAAAAGAAAACTAGAAACATAAATACATGGAGACTCTACAGATCGTACTGCCTATCTGCTAAGAAAATCAAAAACAAAAAGAAAAGGAGACTATTAAGGACGTTCTACCTATCTGCTCCATATGCAAAACAAACCACAAGCTAGCCTCCTGAATAGAAAAGACTCCGCTCAAAGACAAGACCCCTGAGAGAAGAAACAACCAGCTGAATTGATCATCTAGTCCTTGCATCTGCGTTGATCATCGCGGTGGCTCCCGAATGCTCCCTAATATAGCCAAGGCCAGATTTGTCCAGGAGAACCTGGCCCTTAATCAGACGATGAAGAGAAGGGAGATCCCGGAAAAGCCTATTAGTTTGAGATTTGCTGCCGATCTTGGCCAAGATGTCTGTCAAGCTATTTGCTTCTTTAAAGACATGCGCAACACGAAAATTACCCCGAGAGGAGAGTAACTTGATCCTAGAGAGCCAGTAGGACCATTTCCAGGAGGGAACAAACTCATTCGTAAGGCAAGACACCACCCAGTTGGAATCTGATTCGATTAGGACTCTGGAAAGGCCGACCGACAAACAGAACATTAAGCCATCATGGACTACCTGCAATTCAGCCACATTATTAGAAGTTTCCCCGTATCGAGGGTAAAAGCAAAGATCAGGTTACCAAGATGATCACGACAGAAGCCCCCTCCGGCAACCAGACCTAGATTAGAGAGGGAGGAGTCGTCCACATTTAACTTGAAGAATCCTTCTCTAGGCTTGACCCATTTTACAATCAAGAAGGAGGGGGCTAATCGGGGAGGAGCAGTGAAGGGGTTGTGAGAGGGGGCAGCAGGGGGGAAGGGATGGCACTGGATATTTGGAGAAATCCGAGGGAAGAGAGCCTCCAACCACCATCTTACCTTAAAGAAGACACCCCCCACCGAGATAGCAATGTTGTCGAACCTGGCCTCATTCCTAGTTTTCCAAACTTCCCATAGGATGAAAGCTGGGGCCAAACGAAGGCCCACCTGATTGCTACGAAGCAGAAGGGGTCTATGCCACCACCAGTGAAGCCGGTTACGAATGGAAGACTAACGGAATAACGAAATTCCAAAGTATTCAGTAGTCCGCTGCCCCACACTGTCGACGAGGAAGCCAAGAAGGAAGAGGTGGGAGAGGGATTCTACTTGCGGGCCAGGAGAAGGCGAGATCCTGCAGCAGTTGCACTTAGAAGCTAGATGAATGCCTTTCGTCTGAGTGGGGACGTCAGTGGGGAGGGCGTCATGTAGAACCCTCCACAGGAAAAGGGATCTTTTTTAGGGGGATTTTAGGGTGCCACACTCGTTTAGTCCAGGGAAGGACTTGACCTCTGGACCTACTAACATTCTAAGCTAATTTTGCAGAGAAACGGCCAAAAGGTTCGAGCGGCTAGAGCAGAATATCGTCAGTTTCAGACGTGCAGAAACCACCTCTCACTATGACATTGTTGAGCCAGAAGGGGAAGGCCAGGGGAGCATCTTGCTTGATGCCATCATCATCAAGGAAGTCTTGGACTCTGAGATTACGCATGGATTCAAGGATATGGAGCGCTGGGAGAGAGACCAGAGGGCCCAGCCCAATCTAGTTAGTGGTCCACATGTTGCAGCTTCCTCGACCAATCACCCATTGAGCGTGACTGTCCAACAAGGGAAGGAGACCCACTAATCTCTTCCATAAAGGAGACGCTTTTACTGCCAGATTGCTGGAGATTTCTAGCGACGCATTGAGAGAATATTTAGAGCGAATAAACTGAGCCCACAAGATGTCGGTATCCCCCTGTTTAACACCCCAAGCCATCTTCATATGGAGACCTTGCATAACATCTTTCAGTTTCTTGATACCAAACCCACCCTCAACTTTTGGCTTAGCAATAGAGTTCCAACTTCTCCAATGAAGATTTCTCTTTCCCTCCCTCCAACCCCAGAAGAAATTTGCAAGCATCTTCTCAACATCCTTCCTTCAGAATTTTATTAGGCACGACCGTGGCAGCTAATGTGTGGATAGGGATACCACAGAGGACATAAGAGATGAGGCGAGTTTACCAGCTTGGGAGAGGATTCTGGCACTCCATCCTAGGACCTTTGCAACCAGCTTGTCCAAAAGGGGGCGAAGAGGGAGCATCTGATTCTGCCTTTAATGTTAGGAACGCCCAAATAAGAAAAGTTGTCTATTGTTTTGCTGATCCCAAGGGACCACTGAATGCTTCTAATTCTGGCAGGGGACAACTTGGGAGAGAAGTGGAAAGAGCTCTTGCCGAGGTTCACTTTCTGGCCTGAGACGGACTGGTAGTCAGACATGAACTTCTTGACCGCTAGGAGAGACTTGTTGGAACCATTGAGGAACAGAACAGTGTCGTCCGCATATAGCAATTGGGAAATTTGAGAACAGCCTCACTTCAGCTTGAAAGGAGTGCATAGCCCCTGGGAGATCAGCCTAGAAAGACTCTACTAAACACTTTAGTGGCAAGGATGAAAAGGCTGAGAGGAAAGGGGGTCGCCTTGTCTCAAAACCGCGAGAGGACTTGAAGAAGCCGCAACTAACCCCATTAACTAGGACCGAAAACCAGTTATTGTTCTAGCAAGCTTCCACAAGCTTAACCCAGCGAGCATCAAACCCAAATTTCAGCAGGACCTATAGCAGAAAATTCCACTCAACTCTTTCGTAAGCTTTCTCCATGTCGAGCTTCACAACTATATTTTCTCCCCGAACCTTCCTGTCTATATCTCAGAAAATCCCTTGCCCAAGAGCGATGTTTTCTGTAATAGACCGACCCTTAACAAAAGCACCCTGCTCAAGGAAGACAAGCTTCGGGAGGAGAGAGCTTAGCCTGATAGCTATAATATTGGCAAAGATCTTATACACTACATTGCATAGGCTGATTGGCCTATAGTCCGCAAAGGATTTCGCCCCTGGCTTCTTTAGAACTAAACAGACTAAAGTGGAGGAGAAGGATCTAGGTAGAACGCCCCCGTGGAAAAAATCCACAACAGCCGAGTGGATATCCATATCAATGGTGTTCCAGCAGCCCTCAAAAAAAGCTCCTGAAAGACCATTAGGCCCGGTCGCACCATCTTGGGGGATCTTTTGGACTGCTAGCTTAACTTCGGCTATGGATGGAACTTGCAGCAACATAGTGTTATCCTCATCAAAAATAAGGGGCGGAATGCATTCAAGATCTACTGACGCCGAGGAGGAGAGATAGGGGCTGATTCTTTGGACAGCACGGATTGCAGAAAACTGACTGCTTCTCTTTGGATGGAGGGCTGATCCGATATTATCCCAGCTTCGCCCAGATGAATTTCTTGGATACCCAATTTTTTGACCCTGTCAGAAGTCGAGAGATGGAAGAATTTTGTATTTCTATCACCCTCTGTTAACAAGGAGTTCCGGGACTTTTGCTACTAAAAAATTTCTTTCTCAAGCTCCATTTTGGCCAGGTGCAACTTAGCCTTTCGCTAGATCTGCTGAGGAGACCAAGGGGTTTTTTTGGGCACTAGCCTCCAAATGCTCGGCTTTTTTGACATTTTGGAAGACGTTACCGAAAATGTCGCGGTTCCAAATACGTAAGGCTTTTTCACTTTCTTCAGCTTCAGGAGGAGGTTGACCATGGGCCAAGAGGAGAGGTCTTCTGCCCAAGCAATATCAATCACTTGGGAGAAGGAATCATCCAGCAGCCACATCCTCTAGAATCAAAAGGGCCTAGGATCCGAAGGGGAAGCGCTGGGGAAGGTCAGCAAGAGAGGAGCATGGTCTGAATCATCCTGGGGAGAGTCGCACAAGGAAGCTGGGAAAGCTTTGCATCCGACTAGCATTGCAGAGGACTCTATCAAGTCTAGCCCAAGCACGAGAATTGCCACCATGGTTGTTGCACCAGGTGAAACGGTTTCCCACAAATCCAGCATCCATGAGACTGGCCTTATCGACAACTTCCCTAAATTCCTGAACGCTGCCCTGATCAAGAGACCTATAACCGAGTCTCTCTGAAGACTCAAGAACCGAATTGAAATCGCCACAAACAGCCCAAGGGCTGAGGGAAGCTGAAGCAAGGGTCTCTAATGAGTCCCAAAGAAGTCTCCTACTGATTCTGGCGCATTTAGCATAAACAATGGAAAGACGAAGCGAAGAAGTTTGGCCCTGCATACCAACATCTAAAGAAATCACTTGGTTATACATGCCTATCATAGAGATAAGCGAATGATCCCGGTGGAAAATCCAGATTTTCCGCCTACAAAGTCATTAGATATGGAGGAGTGGAAACTAATCCCTAGACCGATTCCAACTCTCTTGCTATCTCTAGCCATAGGTTCAAAAATTGCACGAAAGGAAGGCTTATGGGACAGAATGAGCCTCTTCAAAGTGTGAATCGTGGCCGCATTGGCCATACCACGGGCATTCCAGATAAGGATGTTATCCATGAGAAACGTTTCCTGTAAAGCCCTTCTATCTAATTGGAATAGCCTTTTCTTCGTGCCTTCTGATCCTGTTCGGGAGCTGATACGAGGCCTGCCATCCGATTGGGCAATCTTATAGGGAGATAGATCGACAGAGAGATCTAGATGTCTGTAAACTGTGATGCACCCACCGTTAGACCC
The DNA here is from genome assembly GCA_021015155.1 of Magnolia officinalis. NCBI lineage: Eukaryota > Viridiplantae > Streptophyta > Magnoliopsida > Magnoliales > Magnoliaceae > Magnolia > Magnolia officinalis. The sequence continues at coordinate 1,684 of JAJHSJ010001608.1, read as the reverse complement.
TTGAAAGACAGAGAATTTCTCTTAGCTTCTAACTCATGCCAGGGGGTGATGCCTGACGGGGAGATTGCTTTAGGATGCAATTTGTCATCCCTATTAGCCAAGGGATTTGAAGGCGAATTGCCTGCTGATATGGACACACTCTGATCTAATGTATGTCTCTCAGTCGAGGTGTGTTGATGGGGAGAGAAGCATGACTCTGAAACTCTGGCCTAATGGCCCGTGATGGGAGGATCTATATGCTGAAGCAGGGTAGAGTTGCGCACCTGAGAGAGGGGGCGATTACCTTGGACAGGAGAGGAGATCAGAGGCGAGGACGGGGCTGCAGGGGGCATCAGATTTGAGTTGTTTGACGTTGTTGGGGGATGAAGTTGTTGATCGAGCGTGGGTGGTCTTCCATGGGGAAGGACTGAGGGATTTGAGAGTCGAGCATCAACTGCATCTGCCTGACAGGGTTGCCTTCGTCTATGTAGTCCTGGGGTCCTGGCGAGGGAGGGGAATATGCTTGCAAAAATGGGTGTTGGGCGTGGTTCTCAGCAGCGTTTTGTTGAACATGTAGGGTGGGGTAGGAAGTAGCATTCCCCCTACCAAATCAATGGGATTCGAAGAAGCATTTCCACAAACATCTCCACCAACATATGCAATCAGCGCATTATCTGGGATAGAGCCTTCACCGCCGCAGTTGCAATCAGTGTCTGAGCCACTCTTGGAGACAGAGTATAGGGGCTTCTCCTTTCCAGATAGACCTGCATCCTTCTTATCTTCGATCTGGGCCCATACATTATATGAGATGCCTGCCACTTGAAGCTCTATTGGAGAAAGAAAAGACGATCTCTGCAAATTAATCACCTTCACTCTAGCGAACATCTGGAAAATACCAAATCTGGACAAAGTATCAATGCATATCACCTCTCCAAAATGGTTACCCAAATCATGGATAACTGATTCGAACCATGCATGTGCCGGGATCCCAAATAGGCGGATCCAAGTCTCTGTTCCTTCCATCTGAATCGTTGGGGAACATGGGGAGATTTTCACCAGTCCAAGGCTCTGCCAAAAAGAAATGTCTGAGACAAATTCCAAGAGTTCTTTTCTGGTTTTAAAGGATATAAGGAATTGGAAGGGAGAAATCCTAACCACATCGATAGGAGATGCTATGAATCCGGAGGATCTGATCCCATCCATAATCTGCAGAATGGAGATCTCATTGCAGCCTGAGGAGCCCACCAAGCTAAGGTCAAGTTCCTTCATCTTCCGATTGACTTGAACAGGGTCCGCAGACAGCCTCCCATTTCCTTGCCTAACGGGATTGGGAGTAACCCCGATGTCTTCCCATCGTCTCTTGGGCAGAGGAGCCTCTCCAAGGATTGAAGGATCTTGTTTCGCTCCATTCAAACCTTGCTTCAGAGCAGGGTGCTTCTCGTTGGTGGACCTTGGACGATTGGAGGATCTAAGGCGAGCCTCTTTTACGGAGACCACTCTCCCGTCAATCCGTCTCCCATCTAGCACTCCCCTAGCAGCCCGGGCATCGTCCTCATAGAACAATCGCATAAATCCGTAACCCCTAGGTTTGGACATCCCTGGAAAGAAAGGGAGGAAGACCTCCGTATTTATGGAAGATTTTTAGAACATCTTCAGTGGAGCAGCTAAAGGGCAGTTTTCCGATGAGTAAGCATTTTGGATCTAG